>LGRX02016278.1:0-10360 GCA_001247695.2 Cymbomonas tetramitiformis
GCTGCAATCCCCTCTGTTCCCTGTGGCTGCTGCACCCCCGTTCCCTCTGTTCCCTGTGGCTGCTGGCCAAACTCCCTGGATTTCCCCCTCAACACCCCACCCCGCTGCTGTTCAGTGCTCAATCTCTTGGTGTGGATGGTCTGCAGGCACCCACGCATCCGCTTCCACAAGAAAGCCCTCTCCCCCATCTCGGGGCTCTCCCCGTTCTTGCTCGCTGAAAATCTTCCGGACATCATGGCACACCTCAATATCTCCTTTATCGATATTCTGAAGGTGCCCTCCCGCCGCGCAGAGCACAGCCCTCTCGTCACAAATCTGCTGGACCTGGCGGACTCCCTGACATCTCAGCAATCCTTGATGCCATCGGACACTTGGATCTGAGCCACGCTGATGGATCATGCGGCACTCATCGATCCGATTGAGCCTATCCATCTAACAGCATGCATTGTCTCCGTGGCACTCCTCAATCTCATCTCGCCAATTGTTCTAACAGCACCCATTGACATCACAGCAATCACCCATCCATCCCCCGGCACCGGCCAGTTCCCCACTGCGCATCAATTTCACGGCACCCATCAGTCCAACAGCCTCACGGTACATTTGATCTCACCAATTTCGGTGATCCCACGATTCTCATCAATCCTGCACAGCTCCAGATGTTGCAAGTCTGTCCCCTCAGTGGCCGGGCGTGCTCTGGCTTCACTCCGCTGTAACAGCTTTCTGCCTGCTGAAGCGTGCACTTCCGCCGATAGATAGCCATACGCCCAGTGAAAATTATGCACATGTGTGGCTGCTATTGGATCGGATAAACTTAGCCCGTCCCCCTCACCCCCCTACACGACTCCCCCCTGCATGCCACCGCCCACCCCCCCTTGCAGGTTGCTCCACTTTCACACGTGCACACATCCGATGCAGCCTTGTGCGCGGCTGGTATCACCCCCTGCCACGCCCGTCCTCCTCACTGATGATGTCATGTGCTCCGGGCACAGGTTGACATCGAAGGGTCTGAGTGGGAAGTGTTCGATTCCCTGTTGCAACAGCAGTTCGATGTGAGCCCCGTCGTCAACCCCTCTCCGAAGCCAGCCGCTGGTTTTGTGCTGAGCTGTCGACTGCCCGTCGACTGCCCGTCGTCCGCGGCTATGCCAGGCTCACGAAGTGAAGGACAAGAAGGGGCCATGCATCGCTCTGAGAAAAACTGAGCGGAACCATAATTCGCCAATAACCCAGCCTTGTTGAAATAGAGTGTGTGGGATGAGACATCAAAGTCTAGCGGTAATACTACACTATAGTACTACACTATAGTACTACACTATAGTACTACACTATGGACACTATAGCACTACACCATAGTAATCCACTACAGCAAAGTATACTGTAGCACGACGCGATAGTAATACACGATAGTATTATAACCATAGTATAGCTATAGTAGTAGTCATGTTCTCAAGCTTCACTCAGATGACCGAGCCGCCGGGAAGAGGGATACCTGCTCAGCCCGTCAGGGCCACCAGGGGGAAGGCTCCACTCCCGGCCCCTCAGGGCGGGCAGAATGAGAGCTGGGTAGGTGGCGGGGTGTGCAGCATCTTCCCGTGGGGCAGATTCTGATCGAGTTACATCTCCCGCAGTCCACGCAGTTGCACCCTGGCGGTAACATGAGCAACGTTAGCGGTGCGGTGGGGGGATCGATTGGCGGCGGTGGCGCGAACATGAGCAACATGAGCAGCGCGCACGCGTACCACCACGACACTATCCCGCTCCTCGTGCAATTCTTCTCACGTCTCGAACAGATCGGATTCCGCATATTCTCCAATGAGGTGAACTTTGCGCCCATCTTTGATGGCAATGACCCTATTGCTATCGAGTACTCCCTCATCCACCCGCGGCAGTGGGCGACACGGCTGGCCACTTCGAGTTCCCGCAGCCCCGCGACCCCACCGAAACCCGCAGCTAATCCCTCCACGGGCTTCTCCCCCGAGCCCCTTCAGGTGCCCCTTCCTCCCACCACCCTCCTCTCCCATCCCCTCCCCTACCGCCTGGCCTCTCACAGGGATCCATTCATAGACACCTGTCTATGAGGAGTCTACTATAGTTTAGGAGTTTCTGCATAGACGGGTTATTTTTGTATGGAGGCATCAAGCGGAACCTACTCTACTATGCACATGATGTAATGCAGTCCACAGCTTTTTTTCAACTTCCGCCATATTTTCTCCAAATTGTAACAATTGTACAATAGATACGACGGAAGCACGGTGTCCATATAAAATGACATAGTCTATATCCTTTTGGTGCTCCCCATATCGAATTCATCAGTTCTCCACCGGACGTGCGCTCTGGACTTGAGCGCGATACAAAAACGCTGCGCAAGGGCATCATTAAGAGGCGTCGTCAATTTGAACTGATCGCTTGCAGCACACGTCCAGCATTGTGGTTATGCCTGCTGCATCATGCAGCGGTGCGTTCACATTGTTAGGCAAAAGCTTTGCTCCGCATCGCTTGTTATACGGCTAGGTCTTGTCTGGCGTTTGATCATTGGCCTGGGCCAGGAGGGATGTAAAGCACGCTGTTGCCTCCCGATTGGCCGTCGGGCAAGAGTTACTGCAAGGAAGCATGCTTGAGGGGAGGGTTGGCAATTCAATGAGGCGACATTTCATCCCATGGCTACGGAGTGTACGCTGTCTCAGGGCCTCGTGATAGGGAGGTGAGGGGCAGCTCAGAGGCCGCATCTGCTTGTAGCGAGTCGAAACCGAGTGAGGCGAAGAAGCATGGCTAATGGAGTCTTGATCAGAAGCAGACCAGATGCGGGCAGGGAGAAGAGCGAAAGGGGGCGCAGGACGGAGGAGCAGGCAGGCGTGCAATGACTGCTGTCCAAGGCAGGTGCTGCGTAGCGCGCTTGCTACGGGCAGCAATCAAGATGGCCCACTGTAGAGCGGCGTGCTAAGTGAACAACCTCCGAGAGGGTGCGGGGGTCACTGACCCAGCGGCTGAGAGGACACACGAGCCATGTCGCCAATTGGGCGGCTGAGAGGCCACGGGGGCCATGCCACTGATCGGTCATTTTTGGTGGTGGGTTGCGGCGGCGCGTGAGCAGGTTGCAGGCTGCATTTTCTTCTTAACCCACACAGGTGCGTCCCTCCAGGGCTTTGATAGGACTTGATAGGGGTCCCGGCCCTGTGTGGAAAAGCGCAGCTTGGGGATGAAGGGATGCCGCAGCAAAGACCCCGCATGATCATGCAGCTTGCCATGAAAGTGAGCCTGCGCCCGGAGAACCTCGCCGAATGTCACACGAAGCAGTCTGTTCAACAGTAGCGATCGTGCCAAGCTTAAGGTGTGAGTGTGCAGATGGTTGTGCAATCCGCGCACTGTTCAAGCTCGGACGCTCTGTTCTTGGTGCCCGGGCGCCAACGCCCTTTCTAGCTAAGCCAGCTGAGCCCCTCACTGCACCTCGGAGCTGACATCACCTGTGTGGCGCGGGCGAGGTGCAGGCCGCGTGCCGAGCATGGAACGTGCGCTGACGGAGTTGTACGCCAACGTCACCTCCAGGTTCCCATACCCGATTGTGGTGTTCCACACGGACCTCGCCACCGCAGAGCAGGAGAGCTTGCAAAGCGCGGTGCCAAATCAGCAGCTACGCTTCGAGCACGTGCAGCTCAAGGGACCTGGCACCGGGTAGGACACTCTATGAGGCCTCCAGCTGGATGCAACGTGGCTTTCCCGGCTCGCGAGCGTTTCCGAGTCGCTCGAAGAGCTGAGAGGGATGCGATGTGCGAAGATGCTGCTGCGATGTGCGAATAAGCTGCCTCCCTGAAGTTTGCAATCAATCTTAGGCTTTGCTCGAGGTAGGCCACGCGACACCTCAGTGTGACGGAGTGAGTGTTCTTCTCCTAGAATGCAACCCGATATCCAGTGGGTCACTTGGGAAAGAGATGAGCGCTCAAGATTGGTCTGGGGCACGGAGGAGGGGAGGGATGCAATAGGATTGCGAGCAAGGAGAGGCCGCAGGGGGGTCGCTGCGATCTATCGGAGTGGGAGGGCGGCGCGTCGCGCTTCATGGCGCTGGAGGTGCACGAGCGGCTGACGGCGCTCGGGTACGATTACCACTGGCGGCTGTCGGACCTGGCGCGCTTCCCCGAGCTGGTGCCATACGACGTGTTCCAGGTGCTCCAGGACACGGGGCGGGTGTATGGCACCACCGGGCGGGTACCGGATGACCCCGAGTGCGTGAGGGGGCTCTGGAGCGTCACGGACGAGTATATCCAGACCTCAGGCATCACCCCTACGTTCTACACGACGTGGATCGAGGGGATGACTTTCTACGGTGGCTTTGAGGTCTCGCACCGCAGTCTGTGGCAGTCCGAGAAGTATCGTAGCTTCTTCCGTCTGTGCGCCCCTGCCCTCCTTTCTCCCCGAGCTTCGCCCACCACGCTCTTTTGCTCAGCACGTGAGGACATGGGGAAGGTGCGCATGAAGAATACACCAAGCGCTTCTACATCTTCCCGACTCTCCTCCGTACCATAGGATCGTTCATCCGGATCGTAAAAAGTGCGACACCTTCGGATAGGGTCAACTCCCACTAGAGGTCTTTCAGGACGCATCTCATCAGAATATGAAGCCCACTTTCTCCAACACTCGTTCATCAATTCTTCACTGAAAATCACCTGCTCCATTTTGATAACATTTCAGCACAACGAACACCTAACAAGAACTTAGACCAATACGTACATTTTGATAACATTTCAGCACAACGAACACCTGCTCCATTTTGATAACATTTCAGCACAACGAACACCTAACAAGAACTTAGACATATTACGTCTAATATGTCTAAGTTCTTGTTAGATGTTCGTTGTGCTGAAATGTTATCAAAATGGAGCAGGTGATTTTCAGTGAAGAATTGATGAACGAGTGTTGGAGAAAGTGGGCTTCATATTCTGATGAGATGCGTCCTGAAAGACCTCTAGTGGGAGTTGACCCTAGCCGAAGGTGTCTCACTTTTTACGATCCGGATGAACGATCCTATGGTACGGAGGAGAGTCGGGAAGATGTAGAAGCGCTTGGTGTATTCTTCATGCGCACCTTCCCCATGTCCTCAACTCAAAATGACGCCGTTGAGCCCCTGCTATTCGCTCCTCCCTCCCGCCCTAGTTTGCTCCGGACTCTGACTGGCCATCAAAAAGTCACAACCCCTCGACCGACCGCGGCCACAATGGCGCATCAGGAAGACCTCGCCATTCTCCGGATCTCGTCACTCTCCGGATCTCGCCACGGAGGCGCTTCGAGAGCACACTGCCTGGCTGTGACACCGAAGAAGACGTCTGGCTCGATGCAAAGGGGAACAACCTCTTGGGGTCTCATCGGAGAGGGGGGGGGCTGGAGGCTGGCCTCGCAGAGTGGACACCTCACAGGGTGGCTTCGTGGGGAACCGCTGGGGACATGCTGCGGTGAAGACGCTGTGGCTGACACTGTTCAAAAACATCAAGGACATCCACATGTTCAATGACCTGGGATTCGAGGCGCCTCCATGTATCAACCGCACACTGCCCTCCGCCCTGCCTGCGAAGTCCGCCACGTGGTTCCAGGACGGAGTGGATGACTTCACTACCTGGTACAACTTGACAAACCTCTTCGGGTGCGGCTATAGCGACCGCGCGGAGGACCATCGCCCCACAGCGCCCAAAGGTCGCCTTCCCGCTCCACCCGTCACTTCACGCGTGCTATGCCGACTGTCCTACCCCCAGGCCAACTGCTGTGAAGGCCGCACGAACTGCCTCGTCTCGGAACACGATCAAACTAGGCCACCCCTTCAACGTTGGTGCTTCGCCTGTTGCCGTGCCCCTTGACGCTGCCGTAGGGTTTGCCGTGCCCCTTGACGCTGCCGTAGGGGTTGCCGTGCCGGGTCCGGAAGCTCCAGGGCCTGGGCTGGGCTCACTTAGAAAGCCAATACGAGGTGTGGCATCGAGCAACCTCCTGGGGAGCCACACTTGCCGGATGCGGCCGGCACCGAGGCCACACTTGCCGGATGCGGCCGGCACCGAGGCCACATGGCTACCAGATGGGCACTGAGCCAAACAGGGTCGCTAACAGGACGATTCAAGCCACTCCAGGCGGAACAAGGTAGCTTTAAGTTCGGCATGGTGGAGTACTGCGCACCTCCTACGCTCCCGCCCGCCACGGTCAAGCGGTGAGAACCCCGAGCTCCTGGAGCCAACCTCCGGCACTCACACATCTCGGAAATCGAGCTCCGGGAGTTCCTCGAGACCACATTGCCGTCGCCCTTGAAGCATGAAGGGTTGAAGTTTGCAGGGCTGTGCCAGAGGAGCAGAGGCGTCGACGGTGCATCATGCACCAACCACTGGTGGATTGGGCTCCTATGGGATATTGACTCAAGTGGTGCGGAGCAGAGTTGGGCGCCGCACTGCGCCTTGCACCTGCGCGTCAAACTTGGAGGCATCCCGAGCTACAACTGAAGCGCGATGATCTGATGTACTGGTGTCCTTCAATTCTTGAGCACGCCGGAGGAGCTCCCTTTGCGCCATCTCCCATCTTTGCTGACGCCAGCCTCCGATAACATTTCATCTTGTGACAGCGATCTCACCTACTGATCACTTCCACTTCCATCTCAGCCACCCTAGATTGCGCCTGCTCCCGTGCCAGCCAATCTCAGCCACTCTAGATTGCGCCTGCTCCCGTGCCAGCCAATCTCAGCCACCCTAGATTGCGCCTGCTCCCGTACCAGCCAATCTCAGCCATCGAATGCGCCCAACCTTCGTCTCAGGCGACGCTCCCAGTTGCCCGCGCTCCCATCTCGACCAACATCAGCCACGCACTCAGCCACCCTACCTCAGCTGGCCGCACCGCAGGCCACGAGGCCCGACCTAGATCAGCGGCACGAGGCCCGACCCAGATCAGCGGCGTCCCACGTTGAAGGCACTCAAGGCGCACCCTGCCGGGGCGCCCCCTCGCTGCGCCGCTTAGATTCTGCTCCGTTGAGATCTGCTCCATTGATTTTTGCAGGTGTTCCAACGGATTAGAGTTCCAGGCGAACGCCACGGGAGTTATTCAGTCGGGGAAAAACCAGGTCCGCCCCATCTGTCCAGAACCAACCCGCGCCTCTCCTATCGGCCACCCTCTTTCCGCGGAACGCTCTCCTCGGCTGCCTCCCATACCAGCCGTCTGCTCCCCGCGCGAGGCCGAGGCTCAGGCTCCAGCGTATGGTGCGGCCTCACTCCCGGGCGCCGCGAGGCCCTCAGCAGCCGGTGGGCATGCCCTCAGCCGCTGCGCGATGGGTGCCACAGTTTTGAGCGCGGAATGCGAGAGATCGAGGTCAGGCTGGGAGCGTGGGAGCTGAAGGTGTAGCTCGGCCGGGCACAGCCCGTGGGGCTCCCACAAGCAGTAGGCGGCATGTGGGGCGGCCGCCTGCTGCGCACCTCGAGGCTCCCGTGCCGCGCTTGCTTGCGCCTGAGGGCACATCGAGGATGGTCGGTGTGACACGCCGCTCTCTTCCCGTGTCGGACACAGAAAGCGAGAGAGAGGGAGAGAACGCGCCACAGTTAAGAGCAGCGCCAAGGAGTCAGCCTGCGAGGTGTGGTGCATTGACGCCCATCAATGCACACCGTCTGAGTGGAAGGATCGGGGCTCCTCTCATGAAGGGCTGTCTTCACGGCGCGGGAGAGCGTCGGCACTCTGTCGATGACCAGAACAGTGACCCGCTCCAAGGGCGTCTCAGGGGTTTGCTATCCGGGCCACCCTCTTGCCACGGCGGATGGGTGGCAGCCGAGATAAAGGGGGGTTGAGTGGGGCGCCCTGGCAGGTGCGATTTGAGAGCAAACCAGCGAGGGCCCTGCAGGAGCTGCTCTCTCCGCGGATGTACGGGTATATGGGTGCAGACGTGGGCGCCTCGTTGGCGCTCCCGGGAGGCAAGAAGTATCTCTGGCTGCTGGGAGACACACTCCATGGGACATATGAGGAAGGTGGCCCCTGGACTACCCCCCTACCTCCCGATGTCCCTTATATAGCCAAAACCATAATCGACGGCCCACTCTCTCCCCCTTCCCCTCCCTCCTCTCACCTAACGCCTATGCGTGGACTCGCCTGCAGCAACCTGCCGCCGCAAGGCGACGTTGATGCCCCGCAACACCATCGCCATCTTCGACACTTCTACGCTCTCCCACGTACGGGCCCTTCTCGAGTTAGAACTGTACCTCGGGATTTGGGGGGTGCAGCGTGTTGCGAGCGTGTGCAACTCGATAGCGCGGACAAACCTAAGAAACCCGGGGAATCCCTGATTTCTTGGGATTGCCGAGTCGGGGGTCCACCACTGATCTGCCATCACTGAACATGCGACTCCCTCTCTGCTCAGCTGGGCGGGCAGCGGGGTGGTAATGGCGTGAGGGGCATGGTGGGTGTCGTCTTGAGGACAATGCTCGAGCTGCAGTGCGCGGATCAGCAGCAGACCTCTGCCCGGGCGGAAGACTCCTGCGAGGCCGCGGCGCCAGTGTGCAGCGTTTCAAAATCGTCTTTTCCAATCACCTCATTTATTGAACAGGCCTTACATGCTGTGCCAATGAATAGTGGTGGCTGAGGCATGAAAGCAAGCGTCCAGTATCTTGTAACAGGGGAGATGTTGGAGGGGCGTGAGAGCTGTGGGAGGGGCGGGGGAATGATGGGCGCTCAGGAATCTACCGAGGAAGAGATGGGCGGTCTTGAGGGCTGCTTCTACTTTCGATTGAATCGACACGGAAGCAGCACGTCGCTATTCCAGCAGCGCATGGAGCTTGACAACCCTCGGATGTGGCTCTGGGTGTACTCCGGGGCCAGCATCGGGAACCAGACCTTCTTGATCTCCTCGGCAGGACCCCCTCCGCACACATTTCCGTGTCCCTCCAGGCCATTTGCCTCATATCTCCGCACATATCGGAGAATACCTTCGTACGGCCATCGTTCGGTCTGCGTCCATCGTTCGGTCTGCGTCCATCCTGTCCCCCATCATGAAGTGGCCCACTTGCGTCCGCCTCGTGCATGCGCGGATCTTTCACATTTCGCTTCCAGCTCCTCCCGGCGGCTGCTCCCACTAGTTCTCTGCAACCAACGGTATCTGGAGTCCGCCGGCGCGCAGGCGTACGCCTTGGGGATGCACGCTTACTGGGACAACCAAGGCGACATGATGGTTGTCATCCGGTGGGTGACACGTCCCTTCTGCCCGCCATGCACCTATGGCCCCCATGGCACCCCCAGCCCCAAGTGCTGCGGCCATTTCCTCCACTGCGTTTGGGCGCAGGCGGAGTTCAGAGCGGCGCCGGTTTGTGCCCTTTGTCTGTGTGCTACGGCACCCTCTAAAAGTAAACTGCAGATGCAAACCCCGCATTATAAATTATGGCAAGTCAGCAAAGTGGGCAAGAGGGCTGAGGCCCGTGCTCTTCGGTGCAGCAATCCTCTGGAGGATCCCGGGCGGTGGGACTACGAGCTGTGGCCGATGCGATCCCCGTTTGCCGAGGTCAGCTCCGCGTCAATCCCAGGCAGCCTTGTAGGGTGGGCTGCTGACTGCTTGCTTGCTTGCCGGTTCGCTGTGTCCATAGCGCCAAAGGGTATCCTCATCTAACCGCATCGATGCCCAATGCGAGAGACCACATCGCCCATGTTCAAGCTGCACGCGTGGCGGGAGCTGCGCAGGTGCATTGGTTTACGGCAATTATCACGGATCCGAAGAACTCGTCATGCGTTTACATTGTGGGAAACAAGGAGTTGCTGCGCTCCTCGCGTGATTTCAAGTCAGCTCACACCTCGGCCCTCGCAAGGCGCTCTCGTCATCTAGCGATTCGGAGTGCATGTACGGCGCTCTCGTCATCTAGCGTTTCGGAGTGCATGTACGGCGCTCTCGTCATCTAGTGATTCGGAGTGCATGTGCAGGCGCTCTCGTCATCTAGTGATTAGTGCATGTACGGCGCTCTCGTCATCTTAGTGATTGTGTGGATGCATGTACGGCGCTCGTCATCTGGTGATTCAGAGGGCATGTGCGGTGCTCCTCGTCATCTAGTGGTTGCGAGTCCATGTGGCGCTCTCGTCATACAGTGATACAGAGTGCATGCGCGCGCTCGTCATCTAGTGATACAGAGTGCATGTACGGTGCTCTAGTCATCTAGTGATTCGGAGTGCATGTGCAGCTCTCGTCATCTAGTGATTGGAGTGCATGAACGGCGCTCTTGTCATCTAAGCGATTCAGTGCATGTACGGCGCTCTTGTCATCTAGTGATTCGGAGTGCATGTACGGCGCTCTTGTCATCTAGTGATTCGGAGCGCTTGTGCGGCGCTCTCGTCATCTAGTGATTCGGAGCGCATGTACGGCGCTCTCGTCATCTAGTGATTC
>LGRX02016280.1:0-21921 GCA_001247695.2 Cymbomonas tetramitiformis
AGTAATCGCTCACCTTTAAGGAAACTCGACGTTAAGGAAGCAGCCAGCGTTTTGGGGGGTGGGGGGTACCCAAGTTGACGAGAATAGCTGGCTGGTCCTTTTTGCTAAGGAAATTCTCCAAAATAAGGAAATTGGTTGCTGGCAGATCACCGAGAGTGGATTCTCTTAAATTCTATGAAAAATGGGAATTTTGGGACTTGACAGCGTTCAGCATGATATCTTTAAGTTCTAAGTAGTCAGCTTCAGAAATAATCGCGGCGTCATAGTCTTGCTTCAATTCTTTGAGCTGCGCACGGCTCTCTGGGTCCATATTGTACAGTTCAACAGTTGGTAACAGTGGTGGACTCTCTAAATTTTAAGAAAGCTGCTGGGCTGAGTTACGTGGACGTGGATGAGTTTAAGAAATTAGCTGGCTGGCTCGAAATCCGAAATTCCTTATTCTTAGCGATTCTCTTAGGACGCGACGCTGGCGGGGGAAGGGGGGGTACCCAAGTCGACGGGAATGGCTGGCTGGCCCAAAATCTCCGGTTTTCTTAAAGGTGAGCGATTACTGTAGTTGTAAAAGTTGTAATAAGTTGTAAAAAGTTGTAAAAGTTGTAAAAGTTGTAATAGTTGTAAATTTAGGGTTTCAGGGTTTAGAGTTTCAGGTTTTTAGGGTTCACACATAGACCTAGTGATGTGTAGAAAGTTGTAATAGTTGTAAAAGTTGTAAAGTTGTAAAAGTTGTAATAGTTGTAAAGTTGTAAAAGTTGTAAAAAGTTGTAAAAGTTGTAAAAGTTGTAATAGTTGTAATAGTTGTAAAAGTTGTAAAAGTTGCTTAATAGTTGTAATAGTTGTAAAAGTTGTAAAAGTTGTAATAGTTGTAAAAGTTGTAAAAGTTGTAATAGTTGTAAATTTAGGGTTTCAGGGTTTTAGGGTTTTCAGGTTTTAGGGTTCACACATAGACCTAGTGGTCGGCGTATATGACGCATGTATGATATGAAAGGCCCTACGGAAGGCGAGTCTAGATTGCCGACTCGGGGGTGTCAAAACTCGACGCCGGACTGCGGTGCAGGATTTGCGTGTGTTAGGCGCGGGGCCTGCAAATCGCAAAAATGAGCTATAGGGCGGATTCCGCGGTCTCCGCTCATGCTTGTCGGCGTATATGACGCATGTATGATATGAAAGGCCCTGCGGAAGGCGAGTCTCGATTGCCGACTCGGGGGTGTCAAAACTTGACGCCGGACTGCGGTGCAGGATTTGCGTATCTTAGGCGCAGGGCCTGCAAATCGAAAAATGAGCTATAGGGCGGATTCCGCGGTCTCCGCTCATGCTTGTCGGCGTATATGACGCATGTATGATATGAAAGGCCCTACGGAAGGCGAGTCTCGTTTGCCGACTCGGGGATGTCAAAACTTGACGCCCGACTGCGGTGCAGGATTTGCGTATGTTAGGCGCAGGGCCTGCAAATCGAAAAAATGAGCTATAGGGCGGATTCCGCGGTCTCCGCTCATGCTTGTCGGCGTATATGACGCATGTATGGCATGAAAGGCCTTGCAGGCGGGTCGTGATTGCCGACTCAGGTGTCAAAACTCGACGCCCGGGCGCAGTGCGGGATTTGTATGTTAGGCGCGGGACGCAAATCGCAAAAATGAGCTATAGGGCGGATTCCGCGGTCTGCTCATGCCCTTCGGTATATATGACGCATATATGATATGAAAGGCCCTGCGGAAGGCGGGTCGCGATTGCCGACTCGGGGGTGTCAAAACTTGACGCCCGACTGCGGTGCAGGATTTGCGTGTGTTAGGCGCAGGGCCCGCAAATCGCAAAAATGAGCTATAGGGCGGATTCCGCGGTCTCCGCTCATGCTTGTCGGCGTATATGATGCATGTATGATAGGAAAGGCCCTGCGGAAGGCGAGTCTCGATTGCCGACTCGGGGGTTACATTGAGGTGATATATGGGCTGAATTTCAGGTGATATATGGGCTGAGTTTCAGGTGATATATGGGCTGAATTTCAGGTGATATATGGGCTGAATCTCAGGTGATATATGGGCTGAGTTTCAGGTGATATGGGCTGAGTTTCAGGTGACTATATAGGCTGAGTTTCAGGTGATACTATGGGCTGAGTTTCAGGTGATACATGGGCTGAACTGGGTGATATATGGGCTGAATTTCAGGTGGTATAGGCTGGAGTCTGGGTGATATATGGGCTGAATTTTCAGCTCTCATATAACCTCATATATAGGCTGCGTTTCAGCTTATATCACTCATATGGCTCAATTTCGAGGTGATATATGGGCTGAGTTTCAGGTGATATGGGCTGAGTTTCAGGTGATATATAGGCCGAATTTCAGGTGATATATAGGCTGAGTTTCAGGTGATATGAGCTGAGTTTCAGGTGATATATGGGCTGAATTTCCAGGTGATATATGGGCTGAATTTCAGGTGATATATGCGCTGAGTTTCAGGTGATATGGGCTGAGTTTCGAGTTAATATATGGGCTGAGTTTCAGGTGATATATGGGCTGAGTTTCAGGTGATATGGGCTGAATTTCAGCTCTCATATAGCATCATATATCGGCTGCGTTTCAGCTTATATGTACCCTCATATATGGGCTGAGTCTCAGGTGATCTGGGCTGAATTTCAGGTGATATATGGGCTGGAGTCTCCAGGTGATATATGGGCTGAGTTTCAGGTGATATATGGGCTGAATCTCAGGTGATATATGAGCTGCGTTTCAGGTGATATATGGGCTGAGTTTCAGGTGATATATGGAGCTGAATTTCAGTTTAATCTCTCACGACTGCACATTTCAGGTGATATATGGGCTGAGTCTCAGGTGATATATGGGCTGAATTTCAGGTGATTTATAGGTTGAATTTCAGCTCTCATATAGCATCATATATCGGCTGCATTTCAGCTTATATGTACCCTCATATATGGGCTGAGTTTCAGGTGATATATGGGCTGAGTTTCAGGTGATGTATGGGCTAGTTCAGGTAATATATGGGCTGAGTTTCAGGTGATATATGGGCTGAGTTTCAGGTGATATATGGGCTGCGTTTCAGGTGACTATATGGGCTGAGTTTCAGTTGTATATGGGCTGAGTTTCAGGTGATATATGGGCTGAATTTCAGGTGATATATGGGCTGAGTTTCAGCTCTCATATAACCTCATATATTGGCTGCATTTCAGCTTATATGTACCCTCATATATGGGCTGAGTTTCAGGTGATATGGGCTGAGTTTCAGGTGATATGGGCTGAGTTTCAGGTGATATATCGGCTGAGGTTGGTTGATATATGAGCAAATTTCAAGGTGATATGGGCTGAGTCTCGGGTGATATATGGGCTGAGTCTCAGGTGATATATCGGCTGAATTTCAGGTGATATACGGGTTGAGTTTCAGGTAATATATGGGCTGAATTTCAGGTGATCTATAGGTTGAATTTCAGCTCTCATATAGCATCATATATCGGTTGCATTTCAGCTTATATGTACCCTCATATATGGGCTGAGTTTCAGGTGATATATGGCTGGAAAGTTTCAGGTGATATATGGGCTGAATTTAAGGTGATATATGGGCTGAGTTTCAGGTGATATATGGGCTGAGTTTCAGGTGTGATATAAGGGCTGAGTTTCAGATATATGGGCTGAGTTTCAGGTGATATATGGGCTGAGTTTCAGGTGATATGGGCTGAGTTTCAGGTGATATATGGGCTGCATTTCAGGTGATATATGGGCTGAGTCTCAGGTGAGTATGGGCTGACTTTCAGGTGATATATGGGCTGAATTTCAGGTGATATATGGGCTGAGTTTCAGGTGATATATGGGCTGAATTTCAGCTCTCATATAGCCTCATATATAGCCTGTTTTTCAGCTTATATGTACGGCGGGTCGATTTATCGATTCAACAACAAACAAAAAATGTTGATTAGATCATCGCTTCTAGTGCAGGAACAAACCGAGGTTTATTATAAAAAGATATTCTCAAAGTGCGAGTGAGAAGCAATATACTCAAGTATTGTATATACGAACCTTATTTACAAATGATATTTGAAATGTATATAACTATGCAGAGACAGAGACACAAATAGGTGAGGAGACCATACTAACACATGAGATATAGTAATAAGAAATGAATATTTCACCTTAATTGAAGCACACTTGTATGTAGGTTGCATACTAGGTACTGGTCTCGGACTAATATATATAGGAAATAGCATAGATGATTACTGCCAAGTTTCATCCAGGAGCAAATTTGAAATTGCTCTATGAAAATATCACATGTATAGTCATCAAGCGGTGTTAGGCTGAAGTGTGTATGCAAGCGGTTGAAATGTACAAATTCGAAAACGGTTGCGTATATTTCGTACGTGTTCCTCGTGTAATTTTCTGCGCTCATATATCTAACGTTGGGAGCAAAAGGTTTTGGGATGAAGATTTTCTCTGTAACTTTTCCCATAGCCGCAAAAGCTCGTTCGACGCACCACACCAATACATCCGACGCGTATACGTTGGCACTTTCAAACTGAAGATCGTGTTCGAGAGGTAAGCAGGTGCGCTCGATCGCATATCTTTGACAGACCAGGACCCCGACCAACGATCCGGCCAATTTGAGATTGTCGGGGGACATGTAATTCGTTAAAAGGATCGCTCTGCATAATGGACACTCAGAATAAGGGTGTAGCACGTGTCCCACATCCGCCATATTCTCACGTTTTGCATCTATCTCACGTTTGACATTATAATCAATCAGATTTTTGAAAGTGCATAACTCGCACAGCGAATGCCGACTCCCCGTGTCGCCACCCTCGATGGAGTGCGTGAACAACTCATTGTCTTTTTCGCTTCTCAAACATATCATACATACCAGATCTGGCGTGTTTTGTACGCAATAATTCCGACGTGTGAGGTTGACGTTCCGCAACAAACGGCACGCCTTATTGGATACACACGCAATATCGCTAAGCAGATCGCAATCAACGCTCATGTTTGTGATTTATCCAATTTTTAAATTGCAAGAAATCTTTACGTTATTTTCTTAAATCGTTTTGAAATTCACTATTATATACACTCACATTCATATATTTATACTTACAGCGCGTATATTGTTTGCTCGTGAGATTACGCGGGTTTCGTAGGTTATTAAGTATTGTATCTGTCATGGAATAAGAATTAAGAGTTGATGCTTAGTGGGTGTGAAGAATGTGTGCAAGTGATCCGCACATTTTTCACATCAGCAATCACATTGTTGTTATGTGTTAAGAAGGTAATATAGAACTCCTCACTACCAAAACAGACATATATGCTTATACCTCTTACGAAAGTCGATTCTCAAGCACACGTTGCCGTGAGGAGTTCAAATCCAGAAATTTGATTTAATCGTCATATATTGTGAAGCGCCTTGTTAACATAGCCGACGCAATACGTTTTTGTGGTGCTATCCGAAATGGATTCGTAAAAACACGAGACGGTTTGTTGACAACATCTAACCTGTCGTACAATCAATAAATTTCGCGCGCGCGAAGCACCCCCCCGCGCGCGCGCGAAAAAAAACGACGTTTAAGAAATCGGTGTAGTAAGCTCGCGATTGATCGGGCATTTCACCGGGTGTACTCAAACTTTTCTCCAGCAAACGTTTCGCTGAATACCCTTGAACAACGCCTTGACGCACACCACTCAACGATGTGACGAGCAAGAAGCAACGATTCTTACGCGCGAACAAAACATCCGATTAATGAAAGCAAAGTTTTTGCTGGAAACTCCGATTCTCAACTGAGACTGTTTTAGATGTTTTATGATTTCTTGTGGGTTTGTGGCATACGTTGGTTGTATTCTTCGTAGGATTTATCAAACAAAGCAACGTGCTCATATTCTTTTCGGCAAAACAAAACATTGCCATTTTTGTCTTTCTGGGAGATGAACATAAACCTTAGCTCGCATAAATCATCTTGTTTGTCCATCGGATGAACCTGTTGTGTAACGTGATATGCTTTTAAGAAGACCGCCGTACTTTGAATCCCAAAAGCGTCCTTTGTTGCAGAAAGTGAAATAAACTTCTTCATACGTTGCCTGGGAAACTTCTTTGAAAACGGCTTAAAGAAATGAATAAAACTGTCGTATCGATCATCCATTCCCACTTTTTTATCTTGCATACATAATTGCACAACGCTACAAAAAAACGTCTGGACTTTTTCGTTCTTGATATGTTCGTAAGACGTCCAAGCCAGCGTTAGGAGTCTTGTAAATATCGAGCATCTTTCTAGTTCGCGCGCGACAGTATCTTTGCTGTTTAAGTGTTTGAATGCGACCTTGTATGTATCATCGTGCATCATAAACGCATAAAACTGTTCTGCGGATATCTTGCCCTGTTCAATGTCAACAAAACTCTCTGGCGTGTAAGCTTGTACTCCAGGAATTTGAGCGAATTCGATTAAATTCAAGGCGTGCGCCAATAGATTCGAAAGAAATTCTTTTCCCTTGTAATTTTGTGTAAACACGCATGTTTTGACCACCAGCAGCTTACAGAACATAAATTTATCCTCGGGTTTATTTGTCAAATTCACATATTTTTCAAGCACTTGCGCGCACATAAGGGATCTGGTTTCATCTACGAAACACCCCTTTAAATGCAGTGCACTCCCCAGTGATTGACCATTGTCACACGACCTCCGGATATGGTGTTCATGCTTACGGAGTTGCAACCCACTCCGCCTGTAGGTATGTTTTTTAGGACGCCCACAAAGTTGACGTATATGATCGGTGCCTGTGTCAAGGAATGGGCATAACTTTCCGCAGTCGTGATGCCCTTGGGAAACTCGGCTGTTTGCATATTGTCTTGCAAACGTTGTTCCTCTGTTGTGGCCAACAAGTAGGTGTTGAGAGACTGCCAGGTAACAAATTGACCGGTCATACCCCGAAATTTCAATATGTCTTTGTTGGTGACGTCCGCTGGATCGATGCCGGTGTACTCTTTCTCCGAAGATATGATGAAAAGAGGCCACTGCGGTGTGTTTGAATTCATTTGACCTCGGACGTTTTGCGAAATGTCTTTCCAAAGTTCCGTGACCAGCGCCTTGAAAGCATCCGAATGACCGTGGTTTGATCTTTTCCCGAAGTGAACCTTGTGTAAGTACATCTGCGGAATTGTTTCTTGCGCCCACAGCATACCTGGCTGACTGCCTCGGTTGTACAGACTGGGCGAGGATCCATCGGGAAAAGGCGCGCTAGGATTGATCGAGGGACCTGTGCTCATCGAAGTGAACGGAAGTCCCATTGGACCGGCATTCGAGAAGCTCCCGGGCAAAGTGCCTGCTATCGACGGCGCACCGATACGAGTGTTTGGCATAGGCATAACACCTGGATAAGCCGGTTGTCTCGCGACGGGTTGGGTCATTTTTATCGCACGTTCAAAAAGAAAAACGGATCGGCCTGGACACACCTGCGTGTGGGGGTTTACGGCGTATTTACGTGCGTGTATATATACGAACAGAAGCGTAGGCACATATCGAGGACGGTAAAAAAGTAGACGCGAACTATTGTAACGTAAACATCAGACCTTTACGGGCATGTTGTACTACACAAATACAATGAACCGCGTACGAAGGCGACTGTTTCACGCAAGAGTCGATGTCGAAACTTCATGGTCATCGTTAGACGTGATTGCGTCTTTGGTACGATCTTCATCGCGATAGTAAAGGCGTTCTATCTGCCTGTTCATTGCCGTGTAGTTGTGCGTCAGATGCTCCGAGGTGAACTCCGCGGACGTATCGCACGCATATGCAATTTTCTCGCCGTTACTATCGTCCGCGGCAACTGCGTCCGTCTCGATAATAGTGTTTACTTCACTCAGGTACGGTTTGCTGCGCTGCTCTACGAGATCCCACATTCTTTCGACGATATTGAACGTGTTACAACCGGTGACTATCACGTTTCCTTGAAAAAATAATGAAGCCCTAGCGTTTTGCTCGTGTAAACTCATTCGGAGTCCTGGAAACAACTCGGGATTGTAATTTGTGTACAACGCATTTTCGGAGTACATACGGATGAGATCCAGTTTACCTGAGTACGCGATTCAGTTAGCGAAAACACGAGCGCGATCGAACTAAAAACGGCAACCGCGGCTTCCAGTCACGGTGTGTGATCGAGACGCTTTTGTTCGTGTGTGTGCTCACGATGAGTTTGGGAGTACCTGCAAATTTCGTGTGCGTAACGATGTTTTGTATGCGCACGTCCATCAGCTTTATGTTTTCGCACATTCTGGACACGTACGCGAAGCACTGATTGACGGCAACATCGGCTTGCCACACTTTCGTACATCCGATGAAAACGCACTTTCCGCTCTTGAACACCAAAACCATTGCGCAAATAATGGATAAATGGATAAATGGATAATTGGATAATTGGATAATTCACCAAGTGAAAATACAAAACGGTCCTCAAATTCTTTTCAAGTGAAAATTCAACAACGCGTCCTTCGTCCGGAATATCACCGCAACCCCCTCCCCGCAAAGTGAAATTCCACAACGGGCCCCGGAAATACTGAAAATACACTTTGGTCTCCTTTTGTGAAAAAATGGACCGACACCTCCCCGATAAACTCAAAATGCAATTACGGTGAAAAACAACAAGTGAAAATACAAGGACGCGTCCTTCGTCCGGAATATCACCGCACCCCCCTCCCCGCCAAGTGAAATTCCACAACGGGCCCCGGAAATACTGAAAATACACTTTGGTCTCCTTTTGTGAAAAAATGCACCGACACCTCCCCGATAAACTCAAAATGCAATTAGGTGAAAAACAACAAGTGAAAATACAAGGACGCGTCCTTCGTCCGGAATATCACCGCACCCCCCTCCCCGACAAGTGAAATTACACAACGGGCCCCGGAAATACTGAAAATACACTTTGGTCTCCTTTTTTAAAAAATGCAACGTCACCTCCCCGAAAAACTCAAAATGCTATTCTGGTGAAAAACAACAAGTGAAAATACAAGGACGTGCCCTTCCTCCGGAATATCACCGCACCCCCCGCCCCGACAAGTGAACTTACACAACGGGCCCCAAAAATACTGAACATACACTTTGGTCTCCTTTTCTGAAAAATTGCACCGAGACGTATCGTCCCCGCTAAAGTCAAAATGCTATTCTGGTGAAAAACAACAAGTGAAAATACAATGACGCGTCCTTCTTCCGGAATATCCCCGCACCCCCCTCCCCGACAAGTGAACTTACACAACGGGCCCCAAAAACATTGAAATTACACTTTGGTCTCCTTTTCTGAAAAATTGCACCGAGACGTATCGTCCCCGCTAAAGTCAAAATGCTATTCAGGTGAAAAACGACAAGTGATAATACTACGACGCGTCTCTCCTCAAAAATATTGGTAGTTTTGAATACTGCAACCGTGCATGTTTAGAAACCTGCCTAGATATAAGTGAAAATACAAGTTCCCATTTTGCCTGGCAAAAGAATACAACTCGGACTCCATTCGACATCGATGACAACACAACCACAGCCCAGAAATAACGGACACACATTACTTGACAACACTTCAAAAGATTATATAACAGGGACCTCCCCCGTCATCGATGACAGTGCAACCGTTTTTGTTATAGGAATAACACGGCGACCAAGATTACTTCCCCCGTCATCGATGACAGGAAATACCAAAGAAATAATACTTCAGATTCATTTCTATTTATTTGTCAGAAAACATTTTTCGCCGAAGTTACTTTCCCCGTCATCGATGACAGCACACATCTGAAAAAGTTAAACTTCAGCTTCCCTTCTATTTATTTGTGAAAGTACAATTTTGTCTTCACCTAACTAAACTAATAACAGTTCCAGTCTAACACGTATCACTCAACCTCCAAAGCCTCAGAGTGCCATGCCCGCCAGACTTGAAGATATCATCATCATCGCCTGACAAAAGGTCTCTTGTTGGATCTCCATGCCAAAGAACGCACGTCTGGCATGTAAAGCTCCAACTCCGGTGCTCCCTGTATAAACACACTTGGACTACACTCAAGATATTTGACAAGAAGGCTTCTCTGAAAAACGTCATCGATGACAAAGTTTCCAACAGGCGCACATGCCAAACATTAAGAATAACTGAACTTTGGAAAACACTATACGGCTAGCAGACATGGTCATCATCTTGTTCCACATGCAAGCTCCTTTCAACACAATACAAGCCGGCATGCGGATTACGAAATCAGAACATACCGGTTCCCATGAACGGATCCATCACGAGCTGCCCTGGCAAGTACGTGTACCGCTGCACCAGCATATTCAACATATTTGGGTCTTTCTGTCCGTAAACCAAAGCCTTTCCAGAAGACTCACACTTTGCTTGCTTGAACGCAAGGCAGCCAGTCAGTGCGCAGTTATGTTTCACCGTGGTTGATGACACCACCTGCTTGAAAGCCTTGTTCATACGTGTGAACTCATCGTCAAGCAGGTCCTCAGCTTCAGCAAAATCCTCCTGCACCTTCTCGTCATCGTCGCCCGGCGCCACATCTTCTCCACGCTCCCCCCGAATGCTTTCCTTCACCGAGCTCATCAACTGGCGCAACAAACTTGCCTTCTCCTCGTTCGACGGGCAAGTCAGGATGTTACCGGTAAACGAAGTCGACAGCACGTCGTACTTGTACTTACGGGCGAGAATGTATTTGTGACGTTCTGAAACTTGAGGTGTAAAGAAAGCTTTCCAGTCCATCACGAGTTTAGACGGCGTTCTTGCCAAGCATGTGTACCAGATTCCAGAGGAGCACGGAGTATTGCTCCTAACCTCAGCAAGCCTCAGCTGGGAGAATGTAATGCAACCTGCAGACAGTGACAACAACATCGTCATCGATGACGAAAAATACTGAACAAAATATTTCATATACGAAATAACTAGGCAAATATGAGTCTCACATTGTCATCGATGACGATATTTTCAGATATGCTATACTATCGAAATAATACAGAAGACAACATACCGGGAAGGTTCACAAAACCAGTGAGGTTGCAGTTCTTCGATTCTCGTTCTATTTCTTGCAGCACTTCAAGTGTGCCCATCACCGTGAACACCGTGTCTCCGTCCGGCCCGCCTAGGTCCACAGCTTTCTCGTACTTGTCCATGCTGCCGTTGTTATCGGCCACTGAACCGAAGATTGCCTTCGTTGCCACCTTCCAGTCGATGTCAGTTGGGTACCCGGCTTTCTCGCTGCTTCCCCAGGGAACGTCCGTGATGACCGCGGCCACACCAACCCCCTCAAAGAACACGGACAGCAGCTGCTTCGTTGCTTTCACCGCGTCACAACACGCCAATGTCACCGCGGGTACTCCTGCGTAAGTGAGTATTTCACTTTGAAAAACCCAGCACTTGGTCTGCTCAGCACCAATGGCCACCACGGTCGCTTTGTAGTAGACATGATGTAAGGCCTTGGACACCTTTTCTTGACAAGATACATAGATGTCACTACGACTGTAGCCAATGGGCTTTCCCTCCAACGGGTTAGCAACCAGGAACTCCAGGAACTCCAGGAACTCGATCTCCTTTATCCCAGCCTTACGGGCGTCCCACGTAGAACCATCTCGCTTGGCCAGCTTCTTGTCTGTCTTGAAGTTGAGGTTGTTATCATCACCGCTCAGAGCTTCGTAACATTTTACTGGGTCCCACGGGCTACCGTAAAAGAAACCCGGCTGGTTTGGAACCTCGGGTGATTGCTTCGGGGCCTGAAACAAAAATATTCTTTTCAAGAAAGTCTTCATCATTGTGAACAAAAGCAACTGCTAAATCTTTACATTATAACTTCAACAACTCACCGGTGTTGCGTGACGAGATTCGGATGTCGGAGCTTCAGGAATGGGCGCCAGTATAGGTGGCAACTCAGGTAAACCGGATTCTTTCTCTGGCGTCCCCCCCATCTCTAGCTTCTGCGTGACTGATTCCAACGTCGCCTGAAGAGATAACCTCCGCTCCTTCTTCTTCTTACGATCCGTGGTCAGAACTTCGAGCTCGTCCCTTCTCCTCTTCAACTCTGCCCTTACTGCATCTCCCGTCTTGTCCTTGAGGCCCATCGCTTGGAGGTTCTCGCTCACGTAGTTATTTATTGCTTTATTTAACTTCTTCACAGTCTTCTTTGCAGCTTCGTGCTCATCAGCTGCCTGCTTTGCCTCTGCGACGAGAATAAAGTCGTCTGCGAGCAGAACAAAGTGTAACCAAAGTTTGTTCAGTCTTAAACAGTAAACGTAAGTCATGTGTGAACGTGAAAAAACTTAAAAGGCATCGTAATGTACTGCCTAAACTTCGTCATCGATGACGAAAGCCTTCGTCATCGATGACGAAAAACAAACAAGTTTCTTGTGACAAGGTGTTTTTCTGAAAGTTTTACGTACCAGCAATACTCGATGGCTTAAAAGCGTCCCGCACGTCAAAGGCTACGTGTGCCTGCTGCGCGGTGTCCTCGTTGGAAGGTTGTTGCCCCCCTTCAGCGCCGTTTCCGCCTTCCAACCAGGCTTTGAATTGTGCGCCAGCGCTATCTGCTGAGGGCTCCTCATGCTGAGACTCAGCAACCTTCTCTCCAGAGACTGCTTCTTTTGCATGCTCTTCAACCTCCTTCGCAGGTTTAACATGAACTTTAACGGCCTCCACGTCCATCTCCTCCACATCGTCGTCCTTGTAGAAAACAAAGGTTTTGAACTTCCCCTCCACGAACGCAAGTGCCCTTTTTATTTCGTCCTCTTTCAGTCGGCAAGCGACTGGGCTGGAAGGCAATGGGCTTTTGTCAACCGGAAACAGATAGGTGTCTTGGCTGCGAGACCCACTTTATTCGTTAGCTATAAATAATAACAGCTTGTAAGGAGAACTACCGCACTTTGATCAAAGGAAGCACACTGTTTAAACGAAAAGAAGAAGGTAAAATAACCTTACCATCCTTTAACGACTCCAGCCATGAACTCATCTGCTTTTTCTTGGTTGAAAGTCACACCCGTTTCTTTCATGAGCCCTTCAAGTCTTGCCGTTATCTTTTCCCTCATTCTAAGGGTCGTGCAGTAGTCAGTAAAGCCCCTTGCTGACTTAATGACCGGCGTGTGATCCTGCATGGTTTGTGTCTGCTCCCAGTGTCCTTTCTCAGAATCTTCTCCCTTCTTGAAATAGTTCACGTTCTTGCACACAGCCTGAAAGGCTTTCACCTGAAAAGTCACCACAACATGCTATGCTTTAATGTTCTACCTGTTCTGCATGCCGAAACCGGGAATACATGAACGCAGTTGTCATCGATGTCAACAATATTTCAAACGAAAACAAATTTAAGGTAAGGAATATTTTTCTTGCATCAGTTATACCTTATTTTCCAGCGACAGATCCCCAAGCTCCTTGTTTGAATACAAACTAGCAAACCCGAAAGGACTGTGACTTCCAAGCTCCTCGCAGTTCTTCTCAACCAAATCAAGCAGTCGCTGGTCCTCACTTAGAAGTCTGTGAACGGAGATGAGCTTCTTGAAAAAGGTTTGGTTGTAGTCTTCATCGAGCGTGCCGTAACGAGCAACCATCGCAGGTCCAGAAAGCTTCGTTTCCTTTGGCCAGGCTTTCAAAAGCCGATCAAAATACATGAACTTTGAAAAAAAGTTATAAGCCTTCACTCCCTTCTCGTTCGACACAAAACGCGAGCCAGCAAGAAAGTTGATCTCCATTGGCGTGATGTCCTCAGAAAAAACCTGGCACAAGCATTCAAGCTTAGAAGAATATTGTCATCGATGACAAAAATATTTCTAAACGTGTCCCAGTGGCGTAATGTCCTCAGAAAAAACCTTGCACAAGCATTCAGGCTTAGAAAAATATTGTCATCGATGACAAAAATATTTCTAAACGTGTCTCAGTGAAGTAATGTCCTCAGAAAAAGCCTGGCACAATCACGCAAGCTCTGAAAAATATTGTCATCGATGACAAAAACATTCCTAAACGAAAATATGTCCTGTGAATAAACACACAGGTACCCAGACCGTCATCGATGACAAAGAATACTAAGTTTCTAAAAGTATTACGACTAATTATCCACCCAGAGACATGCTTCGTCATCGATGACGTTTGAGAAAGAGTTACTGCACGAACCAAAAGCGAACTCCTTGACAAAATACCGGAAGCTTGTCATCGATGCCAAAAAAAAAAAAAACTACCTCAGAGAAACACTCAATACAACATTTTTAATCCAAAATGTTATCAAAGAAAACTTTGAATAGAATTAAAACTTACCTGCACCCTGGCCGTCAGCCAGCGCTTGTCGCCGGGTCCGACTTTCTTGCCTGCAATGATGCCACCTTCTTTATACGCCTTTCGGAAACCTTCGTTTCTTCCGTGTCCGTCAATTGCCTTGTACTTGTGCCTGTAATTAAAGCTAATGGGTCAGGAAAGTAAAAAGAACACACGACGTAAAACAAAGAAATAGCTCACCCCTTACTGCTCGGCGTCTTGTACCACATCATGTCGCACATCGGGTCGAATCCCACGAGCTCGATGCGCTTCATGGCCTCCACCGCACAATGCGTGTGACCTCTTGGATTGTCATCAAAAGAGCACTCACTCAAGTTCAGTTCCAAAGTTTCAACATATCTTGTCTTGTGTATCTCCCCCAGATTAAGAGAGTCAACCACCTCCTCTGACTGTTCAGAACTGGTGGGTGCAGCAGACTTTCCCCGCGTACTTCTTGGCTTACTGACTACGTTCCATTCTATGGGCACTTTACTATTTCTTTTTCCGGCCGAGTCTGCCATTTAATTATCACTGAGTATGCAGCGTTGACTGTGGAGTGAGGTGGGGTGGCAGTCACAAAAATTTTGAACTGACAAAGGGGCCGCCACTCTCCGCTTCTTATTGTCTAAATTCGTCAACCACTCGTGACTTCAGCCGCGCGCGTGCGTTTTTCTTTCTTTCGGGGGGGGTTAGGGGGCGGTGAAGTGAGTTGAGAGGGGGAGGGGGTTAGAGGCAGGGGGAAGGAGTTGGGGAAGGGGGGGGAATTTCGTATATTATATTATATTGGCAATTTCAATTTTCAACTGTCTAGCTCGGACTACTTAACAACAACTTATTTTTCGAACTGCACACTCCTTAACAAACAAATATAGAACTCCAAGAAGGTTGCAACTTCCAGATGAAAATTTAATTAGCTTGATAGCAGGTAAATACTTGACAAATTATTGTTTTGTCGATAACATGTCATCGATGACAATACGCCCCCTCACTCTCTCTAAGCTCTGACTGAATCTTTACATGTTAGCTTTTTCGTCATCGATGACATTCGCTTGCGTGTGAAATATTACAGCTATTTGAACTATTCCATTTGCACAATGGGCAACTTTGTCGATTTCTTCTTCGAAACCCCGCAAGGAGTTCTTCTTTGTCGGCCTATTCCATGGCGTGTACGTGGGAAGAGATGCCAAGTTTTGCACAAGGACATTTGTGACGCCTTCGGACTTAACCCCGACGACGGATTGGCTGTTGCAAAACTGGCTAGTAGAAAATATGTCTGTGACAAGGAGGTGTACCGCGTGGACCCGGAATGGGGCTACTCAGTTATAGGTTGTTTGATTGATACCGAAGACGAGCCCGAAGATGCTTCACCGAAAACTCCTCCCGCAAGCTCCGCGGCTTCAGGGTCTGAGGACGAACCTGAGATCACTGGCGAAGTTGCTTCCACTTTTGACAACTCATGCGACTCGGAACCTGCAGATACCTTTGAACCTGAGCTTGATACTCCTGTTGCGAATTTGTCAAAGCAGGACTTTGAGTTTGCAAACGCGTTCCCCAAAGATACAATCTTCACCACCCAAGTGCCTCCTAACGTCGACGGGAACATTACCTTCGGTTGCCACGTCAAACAACCTCCATCCAAGGATAGACGTGGGTTTTCCTTGACTAAACTACCATTCTTTCAAACACCGCGTACTTGGTCACATGCGAATAAATCGACCGACAAGGCAACAACTGATAACTGGAAGCAGTTGGGTGCCAAGGTCAACATTCGAAGTGTGAAATGCCTTGGAGAGGCAGTATGCAAGAATAAGACTTGTCCGTTCCTTCAAATACATGGCAAAAACTTCATTGAAAAGGTATGAAACTGTTTTTGTACTTTGTATAATTATAGTACTTTCAAATATCGTCATCGATGACAGTTGTTTCGCTGTTTATTTTTTCAGAGTAAATGCTTTATAATGTTTTGACTGTTTTGGCATCGATGACGAATATTGTTACTTGCTTGCAAAACATTTTCAATGAATAAGTATAGCCTTTTATTCAATAGGTGGCGCAACAAGGTAAACAAGTACAAGTGGCACCGATATGTCCAAAGTGCAAACAAACTACAACCATGGAACCTTGTGCCGCTACCGCCACGCTTTACCGTGGTGAACTTAAGCCCGGATCAGGCTATTTGTTGATGTTTAAACACATCGGGAAACACTCTTGCACAAACCTTGTCAAAAAAACCAAGCCAGCAGAGCTTGGGGAAACCGAAACTGAGGCAGTCTTGAAGGCAATCCCCGAGATGGGCGCAGCTCGATTGGAAAACCTGAAGATGGCGGCAACCGCCAATGTGATGAACAAACTGCTGAGTGGACACGAGTCAACCACCCTAGAAGACGTACTGAACGTGTCAGAGGCGGTGCAAGATGTTCGGGCTTTGGAGTACGTTATTCGAGGAAGCAAGAGCTCGACGTATGTCCCCTCAAAGGACCCCGATGTCGAGATACGACAGTTGCGTCAGCGCTTGCAAGAACTTGGACTCCGCGCCTTGTTGTTCGAAAGGTACGCACTCAAAACATAGCAATATCAATATTGATGTTGTTCCATGTTTGTTATTTGAAACTAACAAATGTAATTATCACAGGCCGCCTTTGCAGTACTTCATCTGTCCCTTGGACATTCCATGGTCGCCGGCCAAGGTGATGCTATTGATGGACAGAGTCCTCGGAAAGCCACCTTTCAAAGGTCAGCTGGCTTATTCCGATGGCATGCACAAAACAATGAGGGACAAGGTGGTGGAGAAGATATGTTGCGTGATTCCAACACTCGGCTTGATAAAACTAGTAGTCAACCCCTTGCCCGCCGGGGAACGCGGCATGGACGAGAGGGCGATGTGGGCTGCGGTCGATTACGCCGTCGCTATCTACGCTCAGGAACAGCCAGAAGAGTTTGCGGCATACCTGGATGCAAAGAACTGGCCAGAGTCCAAAGGTCAAATACATTTTCGACCAGGGGGTTTTGTTCGTGATGCAGCAGGTAAAAATAATAAAGTACACGGTATATTTTTGTATTGCCATTTTATTGTCATCGATGACGATATCAAAACTATTTTCTATTTTACATCAACAGTTAATTAAAGCTAGGCTGCACATCGTCATCGATGACAAAGAAAAGTTTAAGTTTCAGATGTTAATGTTAGTGTAATGCACTTGCAGGAGGCGCCTGGAATGGTTTACGCATGAACTACAACTTTTTGATTGACGACATTGAAAGCCGCAAAGGTTTTCGTGTTCGTGACGCACAGGGGAACTCTTTGGAGTTAGACTGCGACCTTCACGTTTCAAAAGAC
This sequence comes from Cymbomonas tetramitiformis, assembly GCA_001247695.2. Taxonomy (NCBI): domain Eukaryota; kingdom Viridiplantae; phylum Chlorophyta; class Pyramimonadophyceae; order Pyramimonadales; family Pyramimonadaceae; genus Cymbomonas; species Cymbomonas tetramitiformis. Next base: position 17,563 of record LGRX02016280.1, read on the forward strand.
GTCAGTCTACATTGCAAGAAGATTGACAACGAGTTCGACGCAAAAACCTTCGAGAAGCTCTGGCACGATTGGTGGAAGGAGTTGGCACCGGGACAGCTTTTAGATGCTCGAGCTCGTTTGATGGACTTCATTGAAGATCAGCCCCGTAAGGACGTGCAGAGCAGTCTGAATGGATTGTTCAAGTTTTACTCCCGTGAGGGAGAAAGACTACTGCATATCTTTCGTGACCCAACCGCAAACCTTGCAGAAGCTCTGGGAAACCAGGATAATAGGAACCTCGGAAAATATCTCACTGTGTCTGAGTCCGTGCGCATGGAGCTTTGCAGCTTTGTCGACCAGAGCAGCCACCTGAAACACATGGGGGAATGCGGGTACGTGCGACGTGAGTCCCGAGTCCAAGAACTTTATCAAGAGCGCAGGGCAAACCTAGCAGCCGAGAAAAGGGCAAGGACGACGGCTGATGACATCATGGAAGAGGTCCGTGAGATATACGTTCGCTCCCCACCAGCGGTTCAAGAGGGAAGGAACCACCGTGCCGACAAAACCCGCGTTTTCCCTCGTCAACCAGCTGCCCAGCAAAGGACGAACACACCGGTATGAACAACTTGCACTAATCTTAATTAGACATGTCTTTTGTCGACATTTTAATCGGATACATGTTGACATTACATCTGCACCTTGTAAACTTTTAATACTTCAAGTTATTGTCATCGATGACGATATTTCGTTGTTTGAAAGATAAAAATGTCAAACTATTTTCTTCAGCATCATCGTCATCGATGACGAAAGCTTGACTTGTTACCTGCAGGAACCCACGCCGAAGATTGTGAAGTGTAAAAGTACAATTAAGAAAGGGACGGAAGTCTTTACCTTCAAGGTCGATCCTGATCCGAGTGACGACTCGCTGGATGGGTATTGGAAAACCGCCACAAAAGTTGATTCCGACCTCTTATTCGACTTTCTTTCGGCTGTTCAAACTCACTCGCCTGACAAAGACGGCTTGCGTAACTCCGTTCTGACCCTGAAGACGGTGAGATACATCTCGAAAGGCAACAAGAAGCTTGTCAACACACTCACCAAGCTATACTGGAATATCCCGGTTCAAGATATCAGACAGTCAGTGAACCAATATAGATAAACTCTCATAATAAATAAACCCTAAGCTAGATATACCCGGAACGGTCACGGAGTCAGGATTCACGGCCATGAATCTGAAATTCCCGGCCGTGAATTCCGAGGAACGGTCTCGAGTCTAGCTACCTGTGACACTCGGTGTGTCACAGCACAGGCTTACGGATCAGTCACGGTCCAGTGTTGGCTACCTAGGAATCTGTCATAGGGGCCTGCACCGGGACTCCCGGTCAGGGCTGCCTATACAGATTTCAGCAAGCTATTCAAGGAGCCCGCCAAGCTATCGGTTCTGAGAGTCCCCGCGCCCACTCAACTACACGGGGTGAACGACGAAAACTTCGGAGTTCACGAACGGACCTTCAAGGTTGGGGGCTATAGGATGGCCGAGAGTGTTGTGACTTTTAGTCACTCAAGGAACAAGCAAGTTTCTTGTAGCTGTACGTATTTCCAAAACGTAATCACTACTCGTACACGGGAAAATAGTGTTCACTGGTGTTATCACATCTGCTACGTTTTAATGAAGGCAGGCTTTCTCCCCGGACATGCGTACTACTACCAAAGCGGTTTTACGGACAACGAGGTGGAACTGATTCTGACTGCTTTAGAGGTTGTGAAGGTGGCAAAGCGTAAGGAAAAGCTCGAACAAGGAGAGTACGCACTCCAGAACGGGAGTTCCCAGAACGCGACATGTGCGGCTTCCTACTCAAGGAGTGGCTGTGTGACAGCGAAAGACACAAACTCCCTTCAGCCGATACTTCCTCCTCATCGTCCCCGTGTTGTTGTCATGGGTAAAAAGAAACTTAACTGGACGCAAACATGGGTAACGCAAAAGATACAGTTTTGCCCTGTGAAGAAGTGTGTATATTGCCTTTTACCTCCTTGGTTCAAGGTTCAGAGGCCACCGAGCGATCGAAATATAGTAGCACAAGAGGACGTGGACGTAACTCAAGAGATTCGCTTGAAGAGTGGAGGTTTGAGCTTTGTTTAGAAGAAAACCTGGACTAAAATCTGTAATAATGTTGACTTCGGAGCATAATACGCGGGATGATTTTACATAAATATATATACTTTCTGTTCAAATACAGCCTGAGAATATCGTCATCGATGACGACATGTTGTTGCCACATGGACCTGCATGGTTTGTTGTCATCGATGACGGGGGATGTCCTAGTATAATTATAACTTTTGCAAGAAAACATTTTGCTACTAGAATAATAGTTAGTGTGACAAAAGAAATTTCAGCAACCTGGAACTTTTCCCGCCGCCAGTGCTCGTCGGCGAGACTCGACACCGCGCGCGCGCGGTTTGAATACTGTCAGCTTTTGTTCATAAATAGAATACTGTTAGCTTTTGCTCATAAATAGAAAAGGCGAACTCCGTTTAAGTCTTTGCGAAATAACCTTTGTGGCAATTACGCTGAGAAATGACTGACGAACAGCCAGAGGTAGTTGAGGTGTACCCGGAGGTAATTAATGTGCTCTGGAGACGTGCGCGTTTACAAGCGGAAAGGGACTATATTGAGTTTTACCGAACCAGAATACAGTTCAACACCTGGAACTGGTTACAAGTGTGGCCGCTGTACATCCACGGCCGCACAACAACCGAGAGAACAGGTGTGAGGCACCTGGTATACTGGTACGAGATCGGCTGGTACGACGACGAATATCCACCGTGGCAGTGGCAACTGTGGAATGACACGCGCGGCTACGGTATTTTGACGTACGAAGCGTTAATGGAGCTGCGCAGTGACTTGCTGCGGGAGGATGACGGAAGGTGTCCGTTTTGTTGGCGCAGCTTCAGGATATGCAGCTTAGTCAGAATGTTCGATTTGGACGCTTGTACTATTGACTAGATTAGAACGCGTCTGGAAATAAGTTAAGCAGCAAGAGCTTCGTAACCCTAAATAGCAACACCTTTATATTATTTTGTGATAGTCGCAATATTTATTCCTGTTGTTTATCTGCGGTATTTGTTTGTTGACAGACCTATTTTACAAATAGTGAGAAAAACGTCACCGATGACAATCTTGTTGTTGTAACTTGGAATATTATAGGAAAAAATTTTAAGTAAAAACATCGTCATCGATGACAAACTGTTTCTACTTTATAAATAAAGTATAAAATATTTTTTTTGTTCAGCACTTAAGAATATCGTCATCGATGACAATAATTTTATGTTTCCAAAATATTCAGCACGGACTTCTTATTATCAGTTGAATATCACTTTCTTATTTGCTGTGAAAGGTGACAAGGGTTATCTTTGTTATATTTTCTGTGAGACATAATTATTCTGGAAAAATTATTGGTAAAAATATCGTCATCGATGACAAACTTTTTCTACTTTATAGATAATGTATAAAATATTTTTTTTGTTCAGCACCTAAGAATATGGTCATCGATGACAATAATTTTATGTTTCAAAAGTATTCAGTACGGACTCCTCATTATCAGTTGAATATCACTTTATTATTAGCTGTCCAGGGTGACAAGGGTTGTCATTGCTATATTTTCTGCAAGACATAATTATTCTGGAAAAAGGAAACTTCCTTTTATTTTCACTTGGTATTTTTCACCTGATTTGCATTTTGACTTTTTCGGGGAGGTGTCGGTGCATTTTTTCACAAAAGGAGACCAAAGTGTATTTTCAGTATTTCCGGGGCCCGTTGTGTAATTTCACTTGTTGGGGAGGGGGGTGCGGTGATATTCCAGACGAAGGACGCGTCCTTGTATTTTCACTTGTTGTTTTTCACCTGATTTGCATTTTGACTTTTTCGGGGAGGTGTCGGTATATTTTTTCACGAAAGGAGACCAAAGTGTATTTTCAGTTTTTCCGGGGCCCGTTGTGTAATTTGACTTGTCGGGGAGGGGGGTGCGGTGATATTCCGGACGAAGGACGCGTCTTTCTATTTTCACTTGTTGTTTTTCACCTGATTTGCATTTTGTCTTTTTCAGGAGGTGACGGTGCATTTTTACGAAAAGGAGACCAAGTGTTTTCAGTATTTCCGGGGCCCGTTGTGGAATTTGACTTGTCGGGGAGGGGGGTGCGGGGATATTCCGGAAGAGGGACGCGTCGTTGTATTTTCACGTGAAAATATTCTGAGGACCGTTTTGTATTTTCACTTGGTGAATTACCCATTTACCCATTCGCCCATTCACCCATTCACCCTTTCTATGAGCTATGCACTGGGAATTCCCGTTTTCCATTTTTCATGTGTTCTATATGGAAGTT
>LGRX02016281.1:0-15841 GCA_001247695.2 Cymbomonas tetramitiformis
GTGGGGCATGTCGCCGGTCGCAGAGCACACACCTGCTCCTGAGCCCAGTCCTCCTGCTCTGTTGCATCTTGTTCAGATTCAGACGAACTGCTGTCGGAGATTAGGGTGGCTATGCTTGCTACTGTGCTGTCGCTGTTGCAGCCTTCTTCGTCAGAGGTAACTTCCCCCCCCTTTGCCTAGCGTTGTCACCCTCTGCTTCCGATGATGAGGATGAAGATGACTCTGATAGGGCTGCAGAGGCCTCTAAGGGAGAGTTGGGGTCGTCGGTGGCCTCCATTTTAAATGTGCCATCTGGAGCCAGATACATCAGGTACGCCTCCTCGCCGCTATTCTTCAAGGCTCGCAGGTCCTTCCTGGCTTGCTTAGTACTGATAAGCTGTGCCTCTACCAGTCCCATGGCCTGCCCAGACCCTGTAGATGACGACCCTGGATTGCATCCCGCAATGACTACCTTCTGTGACCCATGGCCAAACCGCACGCTCCCATACTGTGCGTAGTCAAAGGTGATCCGCCGCTGAGCTCGTAACCAGTCACCCCCCAGCACCACGTCCACTCCCAAGGATAAGGGCATCACTCGCAGAGTTACCTGCTTGGCATAACTTCCCTTCCGCGTCTCCGCCGTGAGCTTGGGCCGAATGCAAGAGTTGGCGTCGTAGACTGTGCCATCTGCAACCTGCACCCGCATTGGTTTCTCATGGACTGATGGCTGAAGCTTGAGCTTCTTCACAGTCTCTAGGGATGTGAAGCTGGAGGAGGCCCCGGTATCGATGAGGACCTTCACTCTCACCTTGCCAATCCACGCCCAAAAGATCATGAGAGTGGGCCCGGACGCATCCATGGCAGCTAGCACATGTTCGTCCAGCCACTCTCCCCAACGCCCCGCCCCCGCGTCCACGCCTATGTCCGGCCTGATGCTGGCCAGTTTGTGCAAACCTGGCTCCACTTCCTGCGGGTTCAGTTCTTCGTCAGAGTTGTCGTCGGGTAGGTGGTAAGTGCCTGCCTCCGCTATCAGGGCAGTCCAGCGGGCAGACCTGGTGATGGAGTCTTCCGGCGCTGGATCATCTGGCCAGGGTGCTGGTCTGGCGGTCGCCGTTTCCTTGCTCACCTTCATCATCTTCCTCAGGTGCTCTATGCGGCCCTTCACCTGTACCATGGCACTCCTGACTCTGTGCTGATGCACCTCTGCTTCCCGCCGCCTGCTCGTCAGTGTCCTGGCTGCCTCCCACGCTGCTGGTTTGTCACGTTGCACTCGCTGTTGTGCTCGCGACAGCGGCGGCGGCTTGGCACGGTCCAGTCGTCGTCGCAGCGCACGTCCAAAGAGCTGCCGGGGCGCTGCCTCCTCCCTGAACCTCACCCTTCTGGCACCTGATGGCTGCAAGGCGCGCTGGTACACACCTTTTGTGCACGGGTGTCCCTGACTTCCTTGCCCGAACAAAGGGAACCTGATTTGTACCTCTGTTGGGGTGGATGCCTGGTGCGCTGGTGCCACTTCTGGCTCCATCTCGCTTGGAGCCACCACAGTAACCGGGTGAGTCCGCTTCAACCACCTCACAGATCGCCTCAGCTTCTCGGTTGCCTTTTGGGCTGGTCCCGGGCCATGCCTCATCCGGTGGTCTTCTCTGAAATGGGTGTTCCACCGGTAGGGCTGGCTGTGTCGCCCCCTCACAGACCTCTCCTCCAGAGGCCTGGTCCCGCTCCTGTCGGCCTCAGCAAGGGGCGGAGTACTCCCCCTGCTGGCTCCGGGACCTATGCCTTGCGACCGGGAGAGGAACTGGCCCCCGCGGCCTCTCCCTCGCCAAAATCTGAACCCCTCTCCTGCGCGATGACTGCGAACGTCTCCTCCATAAGTTCCGGGCTTGCGCCAGAGTTCTCCAGGGTCTCGAACGCCTCATCCCAGATGCACTTTACCCATGCAGCTTTCTTCTGCTGGTCGTGCTGCTGCGGGCAGTCCCTCGCCAAGTGCTCCTTAGATTTGCATTTCCTGCAACCAGTGTACGTAGACGATCCAGGCAGCTGCCTGCCCTCCACTTCTGCCGGCGCTGTCGGTAGCGCATAGCACTGCTCCACGTGTTCATCGAGGCACTCAACCAGCGCAGCCACTGGAAAGGGAGACTGGTCCCTGGCTGCCTTCAGTCCCACCGGCTCCCGTCGCTCCTCCAATGTAGCCTGCTCCACGTATTTGCGCAGTAGTTCCGCCTCCCACCCAGCTGGTCCAGTTGACTGATGAAAGTCTACCTTGCCCAACAGCTCCTTATGAACCCTCGCGTGCAACTCTGGTGTCAGTCCACTGAGGAAGATGCCGGGTAACGAGGCTCTGTTGACTGGACCGGTGACTCCGTGCTTATGCAGGGATTCCATCAGCTCAAACGCTTCCATTAGAGCGTGGTGGAAGGTCCGCGCATTCCTTCCTGCGTTCTTGCCCGAGGCCTGCCGAGACCGTGACAACATGCTGGGTAGAATGCTAAGGTGAGCGTCGCTGATGCAAGATCGAGCGAGGGTGCCGATCAGATCGTCCAGCGTATTCATCTGATTGGTTAGAACCTTCTGGTTTAGCAGTCCTTGGACCGATCCTTCCACCCTATCCCTGATGATCAGACGCAGTTCTTCAGGGACGGTGGTGACCGTGGCTTCACTTCCATCGGCGTCCTCGTTCATCTTCTTCGTGGCCAGCGCTCTCCTCACTTGCGGCTCCTTGAAGTAATCTTGTAGCTCCCTCATCAGAAGTTTTAACGGTTGCAGCAAATGTCCAGATGTCTTCTCTCCCGCTGCCTGATCCAGAGGACACGTGTACGTAGTGATGCGCTCCCTTAGCTTCCGTAAGGTACTCAGGAGTCTGTCCTCTGCCTCCAGCTTCTTCAGCCGTGTCTGCTCCAACCGCGCTGGATCGGTCTCTGACCGCGGTGGAGGTTCACGTTCCTGTTCAGACGCGTCTCTGCGAGGCGGAGGTCCACGTTCTTGCTCAGGCGCGTCTCTATGGGGAGAAGGGTCTGGATCTGGCGGGGGCTGCTGATCACTAGTACTCCGCGGCTGAGACTGTGGCGTTGTCACATCGGGCGTGGGAATGATGGGCAGCTGAGCTAAGGCTCCTGTCCAGGGGGGTTTAGTGCACTCCTGACAAAGAGGCACCTGCACACAGGTCCGGTTGGAGCCCAACATCACATCCCAGATTAATCCGGGAGTGACCCGGATCTGGCCCTCGGGCGATCGCAGTAAGCGACCACACCGGACACACCCTGCGCCTTCGGGTACCGGGTAACCTGTGTCGCTGATGAGCTGCATCACTGGACCGGGCAGGGTCTCACGAACTCTATGGTTCTTGGCGTGCCCATAACTCACAGCTAAGTTGGAATACTTTGCTGCAATGGCGGTAGCTTCTTCCACCCCCGAGTTGTGCACCCTCACGTGGTCCCGGATACCTTGTTCCACAGTGATAGGCACTGAAGGGTATCTCCACTCCTCCAAGGCTGCTGTCTCCGAGCCCGAAGGTTGTGCTGAGGATACTGAACTCGACACTCCTCCTCCTGTCCCCGAGGTCTGCGCTGTGCTGGCTCCAGTGTGGTTATGCACCGCCAATTGCCATGCCTCATCCTCACTCAGCGTTGGGTGTAGGGCTTTGGTGTGTTCGTACCACACCAAGTCTGTGTCCTTCGGTGTGGGGGAACGCACTGGCAACGGGTGAGGGGTACTCCTCTCCTGCAGCACTGTCCTCTGGGCAGCCATCATAGCTTCCCACCCCTCTTGCTCCCAGTGCACGACTTCCCCTGCGGCCTTCGCACTGGCTATAGCCCGCTGTCTCTCCGCAGGCAGACACTCGAAGGCCTGGTCTCTAAGAGCCTTGTCCTTCAGCAGGGTTTTCACCGCCATCTCTGGCGTCAGGGAGTGGTTCTCCTCAGCCGCTACAGCAGCCCTAGTCTTCCCCTTCTCCTCAGCAGTGAACTTGCTTCGCTTCTTGGGCTTCTTGGACTTCTTCTTCTTCTTCTTGAATCTTCGCCGCCCTCTGCTCCGCTCTCCACTGTCATCACTGCTGCTGCTGCGGTATCTGCGCTCTCGCTCTGGCGATACTGATTTCCCACTGAGCGACGATTCGCTACCGCTGCTGCTGCTGGGATCATCCTCAGGGGACCCCCGCTGGGCCGGCTGGCTGTTGCTGGGTGCTGCCACCAATGATGCTGACTGATCTGACGGAGCCTCAGGGAGCACAGCAAACCTGTTGCTCTGAGCTGGTTGCTCATCTCGTCGGTTCAGAGGTCGTGCTCGTCCGAAGTTAATTCCCGCAAAGAACTTAATGGGAATCCCTCCTTCGTGTCTGAGAGCCCCATGTCTCAACATGCGAGCGTACTCCCTCGAGCTCACTTGGTCCTTCAGGTCCTGCAGATTTGTCACAGTGGCTGCGTACAACTGCAAACGGCCAGGCTGGGTACGTGGTTCATTATTAAACCAACGTACGAGTGTCTCTCTCTCCTTCCTGGTAGCTGCTATCAACTGCAGCCGAACTGGGGTGCTCCGCTGAGATCCAGCGCTCTCCCCACTATGGTCGCTCCAGAGGGAATTGTCGTCCTCTGTCCACTTCAGTATCCTCACCTTCTGATCTGGCCCCTTCCTTCTATGAACTCTACCGAGAACATCTTGCTCAGACAATCTTCCTGGGCCTTTATGCTGGGGTCTGGTAAAAGATCGGGATGACGTACTGGCTGCAGGTGCTGAGGTTGAGCCACTGGCGGGTGCAACTGGGTCCGGTTTGTGAACTGGCAAGTCCGCAGGCTGTAACCCATGCGTCTCTCTCAGCTGTCTGACCGAACGCACTCCTGCTTGCAGTTGCGATCCATGAGCCTCCAACGCAGTCACTAAGCTTGGACTGACTAGGTCACCTGACGCTGGCATCGGTGCTGGAGGGGTACCGGGTGCTGGCAGCTGGGGAAACACATCCACGTAACTGAGCTGAGCAGCGCTCGTGTGAACCGCTGGAACGACACCCACATGGACTACCGGGGCAGCGCTTGCCAAGGTTGCTGGGGCAGCGCCTGCGTGAGCGGCTGGGGCGACGCTCGCGTGAGCCGCTGGGGCAGCGCCTGCGTGGGCCGCTGGAACCGCGCCTGCGTGCGCAGTCGGGGCAGCGCCTGCGTGGGTTGCTGGGGCAGCGCCTGCGTGAGCGGCTGGGGCGACGCTTGCGTGAGCCGCTGGGGCAGCGCCTGCGTGGGCCGCTGGGACCGCGCCCGCGTGCGCAGTCGGGGTAGCGCCTGCGTGGGCTGCTGGGGCAGCGCCTGCGTGGGTTGCTGGGACCGCGCCTGCGTGCGCAGTCGGGGTAGCGCCTGCGTGGACTGCTGGGGCAGCGCCTGCGTGGGCCGTTGGGGCAGCGCCTGCTCGGGCGGCTGAGGCAGCACCTGCGATGGCTCTACTGCGCTGAATCAGCAGCTCTGTGCGCTCCGATAACCTCCTGGTTCGTTCTGCGCGTCCCTCGCTGGCTGCTGCTGCTGCTGGCTGCTGCTGGACCCCCCCTGGCGTTGCTACCGCTACGCTGGCCCCTGTTGCTGGTGTCGCAGAATTTTGGCCAGGGCCTCCGGCGGCCCCTGTTGCCATGGGGACCCGATCCCCCATCGTCGGGCAAGACACTGCTGCGCTGGCCCCTGTCACTGACGTCGCAGAAAATTGGCCAGGGCCTCCGGCGGCCCCTGTTGCCATGGGGACCCGATCCCCCATCGTCGGGCAAGACACTGCTGCGCTGGCCCCTGTCACTGACGTCGCAGAAAATTGGCCAGGGCCTCCGGCGGCCCTTGTTGCCATGGGGACCCGATCCCCCATCGTCGGGCAAGACACCGCTGCGCTGGCCCCTGTCACTGACGTCGCAGAAAATTGGCCAGGGCCTCCGGCGGCCCCTGTTGCCATGGGGACCCGATCCCCCATCGTCGGGCAAGACACCGCATCGCTGGCCTTTGTTACTGACGTCGCAGAAATTTGGCCAGGGCCTCCGGCGGCCCCTGTTGCCATGGGGACCCAATCCCCCATCTTTGGGCAAGAAATGGCAGGCGCAGGTCCCGAAGTCGATAACGCAGACAAAATCGCTGGGTCAGGAGCACCGCCCTGCGTAACGTCAGTAAAGAACACTGCAGGAGATACTGTGCAGGAACCAGCGCTGAGCTGTGAAGCCAGCGGCAAGGGTCCTACTGGCGTTGGTTCTCCTCCCCCCCCCTCAGGGCTGGTAGATCCTGCAGGGTTGACAGGGCCCGGGTGCAAGGGTGCCTGTCCAGAAACAGCAAGGAAAGCAGGTGTAGAGGAAGGCAGCACCGGTTCAGGTGTGAAGGCACCGAAGGGAACCGGTGACACGGGTCTCACTGCCACGGAAGCAACCGGCACCTGCGTTTGCCATAGCGATCTCGGCTGCAGTTGGTGTTGGTGCGGTTGCTGCTGCTGCCAAAGTAGTTGTCGCTGCACTTCCAGTTGCTGCTGGTGCACGAATTGCTGAAACTCCAGCTGTTGTGACGTTGGCGGTTGCAATTGCGACTGGCTCACAAATTGCTGTTGTGGAAAAATCTGCTGTTGCGGCGTCTGCGGGTGCAATTGCGGCTGGCCCACAAATTGCTGCTGCGGTGTCATCATTAACCCGGCGTCGAAAGCAGCACCCGGAGGGTACGCAGCAAATTGTCCGCTGTAGTCGTACGGAAACGGCGGAAAACCAGCTGTGTGTTGTACGGCAGACGGCGGGACCCCAAAGTGGGCGCCCAATTCCGACACTGCTGGCCCGAAAGACGTCACTGGTCCCGGAGATACGCTCGCACCAGTGACGGGCTGTTGTGCTCCGTAGTCATTCATCATCATTACGGTACGGCAGACGCGTTTTGGCGATAATTTCGGCTAAAATATGTTTAATTACCGGTACAAACCGCCGGCAAAAATAAATCCCGCGGAAAGATTGTCCAGAAAAGAAGATTTCTTCCGTAACAAAACGCAGCTGCTGTCGATCACGCTCTCAGCCTTGCGCACGGAAACGGCAGCAAGGAGGAGGCGTCGGTAGTCGTTATTTTCCGTACGATTTCGCCACTAGGGGGCAAATTGCGCAGGAAGATCACCGCACGAAGGGAAGGGCACCAAAATACGGTGCTGAGCTCGTAGTTCAAGTACTGCCGTACGGTGTCTTTCGCGTCAAGAATTGTCAAGACTTGCTCAGCGAGAATTCGCCGATTTAAACTGAAATTCTACCGGCCTGCGGAAAGGTCGCTGAAGAAATTCACACGCTGGCACGAGACAATTGCTGAAGGCGTGCAGTCGTCATCATTATGCGGGAACAAGTCGAGATAATTAACAGATATGTAGTGTTCTTATGAGAACAAGTCGTGCTTTGGTTGAGGCACGATTTCGTTCCAGGGCAAAATTCCAACCGCGCGAAGAATCTTGCGGAAAGGTCGCTCAGAGAAGGAAAGTTGGCCCAGCGGCAAACTGCACAGTCGTAACTATGCGGCACAGGTCGGTACGATATGCAGATATCGTGTGTTCTCAGAGGAACAGGTCGTGCTTTGGTTGAGGCACGACACCTTCGCCCAAAGGCGGAAGATTCAGGCTAAAATTGTGTTTGTACAACGCGTTGTGGAACGCAGATACTAACGGAAGTCGTGAACCACGACCACGCTGATACCAGTTGTTCGGTTGTGAGGACTGAACCAGTCTCACAAGGGTGCAAGTAACACTTACAGGGAATATGGTACAGGGACCATAGGTTGATATCGGAATACTTTGTATACTGTCGGATATTTCTTTATACTTAGATGAACTTTCACTGTTTGAAGTTACAAGACACCAGAGTTCAGTGCCAATGTGTAACTAATTCAAAAACTGACATGAGAGCTTGTTCAGCTCTTTAAGTAGTAACATGTCGACTCGAATTCCCTCAGATCTCATCCGAATTCGACAGTCACATGCTCAGTCACTTCATGTTCACATATCCTCTGACAGGTCTTGTCATTTGGCCCTTGGGCTGTAGCTGCCAGTCATACAGTGATCTCTGCTCTGAATTACTGAATAGTCATAGATCTGATGATGTGGCAAGATCTGGGACTCTCCTGGTTTCCCTCCAGATCTGTGTGGCTGTTTGAATATAAAATGGTTTCCCACCAATTCTCTCAACCTGATCTGCTGTGGTTGCAGATGTTCAAAAAGTCACAAGCTGTCAGTCACCCTTGTCATACCTCGCGGTCATACTGGTGACTGTCACTGGTGCTGTCACTCGTCATTCAGACACGACTGTCTCTCGTCTAACTCGCGATACACCCTAGTACATTAGGGACCTGGAAAAGGAGTTCGCAGATGTCATTTGCACAGAGCTGCCAGAATCAGTCCAGTCAAGGGAATTCAAGTCCGGCATCCGGCTCAGGCTAGATTGGAGTGGGAACGCCTTGCACCGGCGAGGATACAAGTTGTCGCAGGAGGAGTTGCGGCAACTCCGGCAACAGCTAGATGAACTCTTAGCCAAAGGGTACATACGACCCTCGGCCTCTCCGTGGGGCTGCCCCGTGCTGATGGTCCCCAAGCCAAGTAATCCCAAAGAGTTGCGTCTAGTCATTGACTACAGACAGATCAATGAGATCACAATCAAGGATAAGTACCCCCTCCCGGATGTACAGAGTCTCTTAGATGACCTACAAGGGGCTACCGTCTTCTCTACGATGGATGCCCTTTGGGGATTTTGGCAGGTTCCTATGAAAGCAGAGGACGTGGAGAAAACCGCAATGACTACGCACTTTGGAGCGTACGAGTGGTTGGTCATGCCCATGGGATTGTCGAACTCCCCAAGCACCTGGCAAAGGATGATGCAACAGTACCTCGGGCACCTACCCTTTTGCAGAGTATTTGTAGATGACATCATGATTTTCTCAGCTGAGGTTCCGGGTAAGAGCGCCCATGAGGTACACCTCGACCACCTCCGCCAGGTCTTTGAGGCGTGTCGAAAGAATTCCGTCTACCTTAAAAAGTCGAAAGTCAAACTGCGCAAACGAGCAGTCCGGTTCCTAGGGCATGTGGTGGATCGGGATGGATGCCGCCCACAGCAGGATAAGGTTGCGTCGGTACGCGATTGGCCAGACCTAGAAACTGTCACACACGTGCGACAGTTCCTGGGCATGTGTGGCTTCTACCGAAGGTACATCCAGAACTTCGCAGATATCGCGTACCCGTTGACCCGCCTCACCAAATCCGGCGTGGACTGGACCTGGGGCGAGAATGAAAAGGCAGCATTTAAACAGCTAAAAACTGCTTTGATCTCCTCCCCAGCCTTGGCCCTACCCGATCAAAAGGGCGCAGCAGACGGTTCCAGACCCTTCTTCGTACAGACAGATGCCAGTGGAGTAGCACTAGGGGGTGTACTCATGCATGATCAGGGACGAGGCTTGCAGCCCTTGGCCTTTGAAAGCCGGCAGTTCTCCAGCGCAGAGCAGAACTATCACGCTGGGGAACGGGAGCTTTGTGCCATCCATCATTGTACCACGGTCACCTGGAGACATTATCTGATTTTTACATCATTTAAGCTCATGGGAGACCACAAACCCCTCCAGTGGCTCTTCGCCCCAGCTAGGGAGCTCAGCCGACGTCAGGCTCGCTGGTACGAGGACTTGGTAGAGGTAGGAGTCCATCAGATGGAGCACGTGCCAGGGCGCTGTTTGGTAGTGCCGGATGCGCAGTCCCGGCGACCAGACTATCAGGAAATGTCAGCCAGAGAAGGTTTGAAGGAAAAAGGGATTGTGGATCGCGCCACGGATGGGCCCAGAGACTCCGCACCGGAAGGCAAGGGGTCCGAAGAGGACGAGGATCCTACCTCTGTCCTCGGGGCAGTGGATCGCGCCACAGATGGACCCGAGTACTCTGAGCCGAAAGGCAAGAGATGCGAAGAGGACGAGGATCCCACATCTGTCTTAGGCGCCACCTTCGAGTATAGTGATTCCGAGGACGAGTCCTTCCCTCCCACCAGTCCGGCACCGGTCATTGGTGAGCTCACCCATCTGAATGGGCTCACGTGGGTAGAGACGCCGGCCCTCTGGCTGGACGCAGCTGCCACCCTAGCAGTAGGCGAGAAGTCCTTGAGGGATGCCGAATCGCTAGCAGTCATGACCAGAGCAGACCGAGCTAGGGAACAGGCCACAGCAGACCAGAGTCACCCGGAGACAGCGAGAGGAGCACCGGGGACCGACGAGTTCCCCCATCCTGAGACCCCGAGTCATCCGAAGGCAGCCGGAGAGGTACCTGAGCCCGTTAAGCCCCCAGAAGGTAGCTCCCACTACGACCAGGTCGTAGATCGCCAGGACTGGAAGCTGATCAGGGAGCGCTTTGAGGAGATAGCGGCCCAGTACGGGATGTTTGACGTTGACGCGTGTTGCGACTCCATGGGCGTTAACCGGCAGGTTGACACCTATTGGACCGACTGCTTGAAGGAAAAGTGGCGCGGGAAACACGTTTGGTGTAACCCCCCTTACACGAAGGATTCGGACTTGATAGAAAGAATTCTTCGGCATTTCCTTGCTGAGTGGCGCGCCGATCCGGAAAACACCTCGGCGATGTTCCTTCTGCCAGACTATGACGCTCCCTGGAGGCGGTTGATTCACCCCAAGTATGGGCTTCATCCGGTCAAGGTCTTTGACATGAAGGACGAAAAAGGTCGTCCCAACCACCTCTTCGAGTCTCCTGATGGAGGTTGGCCCCCGCTGTGCTGGCCGGTCCTTCTGGTTTGGGCCCCAGCAGCCAGCAGGGCAAAGCCCCGAGCGCCACCTGCGCGAAAGGACATTGAGGCAGAACCCGACGAGCCTTTAGTCACTACAGGGGTTGCAGCAAAGGCCAGGGCAGCGTCAGGACCACTGAAGGCTGATGAGTTCGTCCGCGCCTTGCAAGCGGAATACGAACGCAGCCCGTACCTCAGCTCGTTGAAGGAAGAACTGATCGCAGCCCCACATCAGAGGACAGACACATTTCGCATGGTAGACGACATGATATGGCGAGTGGCAGAAGGGCGGTATCAGCTAGTGCTAGCTCAGGATTCCCCCCTCAGAGAGCTGGTGATGCGCGAAGCACACGAGTCCCCAGCAGCAGGGCACACAGGAAGGGATAAGACACTGGACAGGGTATCCCGTCGTTTTTGGTGGCCACGCATGAGCAAGGATGTCACCGACTGGTGCAAATCCTGCGTCGTGTGCCAACAGACCCGGCCACGCAACGGGTATCCAGACGGTCAGCTTAACCCCCTGCAAGTCCCAGTAAGACTGTGGCAAGTGGTTAGTATCGACTTCGTCACTGGGCTGCCTCGCACAGAGCGAGGGTACGACGCGTTTGCTACCTTCACGGACAAGCTGTCCAAGATGGTGCACGTAGTCCCCATGCTTTACGCTGACAGCTCGGCTGCACAGATCGCGCGCGTGTATTTCGACCAAGTGTGGCGTTTGCACGGCGCTCCCATGAAGATCGTCTGTGATCGGGACTCCCGCTTCAGGGATGACATGCATCTCGAGCTACATCGGTTGATGGGAGTCCAGATTGCCTCTACCACGCCATACCACCCACAAGGTGATGGGCAGGCAGAGCACACAAACCACACGGTCGAACGTATGTTACGCGCGTATGTCGACGCCAACCAGCACGATTGGGACTTGTGGTGTACCCCGGTCGAGTACGCCATCAATGACTCTCGTTCCGCCGTCACGGGCTTCACCCCTTTTGAACTGACGTACGGTCACGCTCCGGCCTCTCAGCTGGACTTCTTCGTGGAGGCAGCACTTGCATCACGGAGAGGCCGAGCTAAGGGGGGGAGGGGCGCAGCAGTAAAAAAGGGTACAGCCCACGAGACAGCCCGCCAATTTGTTCGCCAGTTGCAGCTCGCTAGGGAGAAGCTGCTCTTAGCTCAGCAGCAGCAGATCGCCCAGTACGACGCGCGTCACAAGTCCAGGAGTTACGCAGTAGGCGATGAGGTTTGGGTGGACGCCACGTACCTCACCCAGCCGGGCGACCGCGGGTTGCACAAGAAATTGCTTAAGAAGCGCCTCGGGCCCCTTCGGGTGCTGGAAGTCTTTCACAGCGACAGGCAGATGGCCCTTCCCGCGAGCGATAGAGGCGCACCGTCGGCCTATAGGTTGCAGACGCCTAAGCAGTGGAAAGTGCACGATGTGTTTACCGTGGACCGGCTTTCGCCGGTAGAGTCGAGTAGCCGCTTTGTTGAGAGAGCTAAGGAGATTCCCCCTCCTCCGTTGGACGTCAGTGGGCGCAAGGAAACCCACGTCGAGAGGGTGGAGCGTTCGCGTACGCGCCAGCGTCAGGGTAGGAGGTGGACGGAGTACCTGGTCAAGTGGACAGGAATGCCCCGCAGTGAGAACGAGTGGAAGACCCGAGAGGATCTGGAGTGGGACGGAGCCGGCAGGCCCGGCGTTCCCAACCGGGCGCTGTTGGAGTTTGAGAGGATCGAGGCTAAGAGAGTGGAGCGAGAGAAGCTTAGGGTCCGTAAGAGGCGCGACGAATCCGCAGGAGCAATATGGACCACGCTCTCGGAGGAGCTCAAGGTAGACGGAGCAATGCCATGGGTGCCAGAGGAGAGGTTTGATGAGGAAGTAGGAACTTTCGCGAGAGTATCTGCTCAGAGCACCCTGCCGCCAGTCAACGGAGCCGCAGCACTTGAGAAGGAGCCAGTCGGCCAGTCTAAGATTCTCGTATTGTTTTGTGGGACCGGGTCAGTCGAGAGGCAGTTCACTAAGCAATTTCCCAACAGCGAAGTAGTTGCCGTAGACATTCAGCCCAAGTGGGGCCCCACACATTGCGAGGATATCATGCGATGGGACTACCGGCAGTTCAGACCAGGACACTTCGACGTAGTCTGGGCTAGCCCACCTTGTACAGAGTACAGCCAGGCGAAGACGGTAGGCATCCGAGATTTGCGCGCTGCGGACAGGCGAGTTCGTAGGACATTGGAGATCATCCGGTACTTGAGGCCCGAAGCATACTTCATTGAGAACCCGAAGGGAAGAGAGCCCCACGGTTTGCACACGCGTCGATGCATGAGCAATCTACCAGCTCCGCACCTCGTCACGTACTGTACCTGCCCTCACATGAAAAGCCTGAGAAAGGCGCGTGCGGCCTGAAAGGCGCGTGCGGCCCGAAAGGCGCGTTCCGCCTGAAAGGCGCGCTCTGCCTGAAAGGCGCATTAGAAACTATACAGCAGAGCTTAAGCTAGGCCAGTGTACAGAGTACCCCTGGATTAGCAAAGCCACTGCTCATCAAGAAGGTGAACGGTATCATAAGTGCCTCACCGCCGGTCTGGAGTCAACAAAAGCTGCCAGAGAAAAGAAGAAAGGCTGTATGCTAATCCACTGATATTTCCAAGATAATCAGCGGTGGTCAAGCTGAGCCAGTGTACAGAGTACCCCTAGATTCACTAGACACCGTTGCCAGAGCAGTCTTCACTGTGTTCATAATATACAGAGTTAATCCGCTCGCTGTATTCCAGGCTGATGCCGCTGCTAATTACCTTCTAGTGGCACACCCGCTTAAAGTTAGGCCAGTACACCATCGGTGTCCCTGGATTCACCGTCAGACAAGGTGGCCAAGCTAGAGGAACCGCAGGATAAGACACCACTCATTAAGCTAGTCATTAACTGCTGATTCGCTGTCGCCGCTGCTGTGAGTCTGCCCGTATGCAAGCACCGCAAAATAACAAAGGAAAAAGGGTCCGCCAGTACACCAAGGGTGTCCCTGGAGTCACCTATCTCCCGAATCTGCTCTTCTTGACTGCTGTAGACTTCTCGCCAAAGAGCCTCTTACTTCTGAATTCGTACCGAAATAAAAAGCCGCTCCGCGCAGGACATTATTGTTTTGTAAAAAGATAAAAACAGCAGTATATAATATACACCAAAAGATGATAAAACCACCAAAAGTACGAATTATTGTACAAAACTGTGAGCAGAGCTGTTTTAGCAATCTAGCACTCGGCACGCGAACAGCCACCTAGCACTTGCGAAGGCAAAACAATAATGAGTCCACTAGTCCTGACCTGCGGTCAGAGCCTACTTATTCTCAAGTCACTGTCACATCTGCAAAACTGTAACAGGCTTCCGCTCTAAAATCTTCATCTACCAATAGAATGTCACTATTCTCTGCCAACTTTGATCATGTTACCGTTCCCCATCTTCTGGCTGACACATCAGTGGCAGCATCCTAAACGTCATTTCTTCTAGAAACATTCTTCTTATCTCAATGTCACATCATAATGACCAAACCTTCTTCACCACATCTGCTATCTCCGAGCAGTCACCAAGCGCGAGGTATGTCACGCCTGTCACACCTGTCGCGCGTTTCACCAGCTGGACAACCCCGGCTTCGGTACCACGAGAAGCCGGCGTTTGTTACAAGTTTAAGCACTAACATATCCCAAAAAATATTTCTAGAAACCTACCATGTTCTAAAGGTAGGGTAATCATAATGCAAAATGCGATTGTCAACATATCGATTCCCGGCAGTGTAGACGGGTCGTGCTGAATGTTTGTGTTCTCCTGGATAACTTAACGATATTTTGGGAAATGGTGTACTCTTTGCTATATGTACACCTGTGAGTGGTGTTGATACATTATATGCATGGGAGGTTGAAAAGTTTTTTTTGTGGGAATTGTGATTTGCTGCTTTTGGTAAAACGTGGATTATAGGTACACTTTGTGGTGAGCTGTAGGGCATTCAACACCAAGTCAAAAAAAGAAAATTGTGCAGATCCCAAAGTGAACTTAAGCATAATGATTGCTTTGTGCCATGGGTACATACAGTGAACTATGAACTGAGCATATCACAGATGCAAAAGGCCTGCACGCTATAGTTGAATGCACGGTCTCATATACTCTTAACATATTAAATATGACCAGCTGCCATTGTTAGTTATGTCACAAAACCCGCACTTGCTGAGCAGAACACTAAACCCTTTGATACACCACAAAGGCATCTTCCTGTGATACCCCTGGCATTGTGGTTCCTGACAGGAATTAGGGAAAGCCCATCAAGTTCTGTTTTATACGTGTAGCACAATCTGCCTCGCAACTTTACGTGTACCTGGGCAAAACCCTAGCTGACGCTAGCTGTGCTAAGTCCAGCTTGGCTTTCCTTCAGCAACGGGCACATGCGGCTTCGACTGTCATCATATATTGCATCCATAGCTCATTGCATGCGCTTGTGCTTCCAGATGAGTGTTACAACCAGCCACCCGGCGTGTCATTTCATATCATCTCTTCTTTTTAGAATCGCTCTTTCCCGATTTGGATACCTGCGCCCACACACAAACACTGGGTGGATGCCAATCGATAGAACTCACTGGTGCTGCCATATCCAGGAGCAGTCTGGGAGGACGGCCCATTTCCCTGCTAAGCACACTTTCACAATATATCAGTGTAGACCTCCACCCCTCACCACACGGTGTGCAGCAAATAATCCACAGTCCACCCAGCGGCTGAGCGCATCTTCTGGCGGAGTGTGGGAGGGGGAGCGGGTGCGCGGTGAGCCCAACGAGATGCGGACGAGTGCGCGGTGCATTGCCTGTGAGGTGCCCCCCCGGGTTGAGAGGAAACGCACCACTGAGGGGCTCTGCAACCCATCACCCAACCACTGCACTTTCTCAGCCTCCAGGTCTAGCCATTCCTTGTCGCCATCGTCGTACTTGACTTGGTGTTCCCCAGTGACCTTGTTGCATTTCATCACGCGCCCACTGAACCACTCCTTCTCCGTCGGCCAGTAAATTCGTACCCGCCTCCCCACCAATGATCCCTGAAGGATCACCACCAGCATCCAATCACATACAGCCTCCCCGACAACGATCCCTCATGCAGCGGGCCACCAGCATCCAATCACA
>LGRX02016282.1:0-32690 GCA_001247695.2 Cymbomonas tetramitiformis
AAATGCTATAATAAAAGTCAAACAAATGAGCATATATAAGGGTTCTATCGCCTGTCCAGTTCCCACCACTATGAATATGCAATAATCGGCAAAGTTTAATCGAGACCCCCCCCAAATACGTTTAAACGTAAGTTTAATCGTGGGGGGGGGGTGGCGTTTTGGCCAACCTAGCTCATCTTAGTCTTCGTGTGTATCTGCGAGTGTCTGACTGTTTTTGGAGTCCAACCTGGATATATATTACATACATATTCCAGGTCCTCCATCACTGATGCAAAGATGAACACCACTTCGCATGAAGTGGGACCGATGACCTAATGAAAGGAGTAATCAAGGGATATATATATGAGGAATATATATCTATAATCAGGGACAAAAAACACAGTGTCGGGTGCTTTAGACGGTGGTAGCATAAACTAAAAAGATAGACATACATGGAAGGCTAACTAGCAAGTCACGGAAGCAGGTCACGGTCACCGATGACACATGATGCACACGGCGAGGGGTGGTACGAGGAGAAGCAGGCCCCCATACAATGGGCGGGGGGGATCAACTTCTACGTGAAATCGCTCTGAAAAAATCGCTATGAAAAAATATATTTGTCATATTCGATATTGTCACTCGAGACTCGAGTGAGGATGAGGTCTGAGGATACTTTGGGTCAAGAGCCTTCGGATCGGTTAAATGTAGATGTTATGGCTTAGGGTTTGTAACGGTCATGGTGTCCGAAGGACCGGACCCTTGCTCTCTGAGCCTCTAAAATGTAACAAACCTCGGGAATACGAATCGAACCTCGATCGCTTCGATCGCGGCTCAGAGACTCCGGTTTCGGAGTAGGTCTGAGGATGAGGCGCCCCTCACCTACGGATCGTTCGATCATGTCAGATCGTATTCGGACGATGACCCGCGGCGAAACCCTTCGCTTGGCAAGCCTAGCGCTTCGCAATTGTCCAGACAAAAACCCTACAGTACCTTCGCTTGCGTTGGAAACCGTTACGGTCGGGTGTAGCCGGTGCATTACTTGTAGGTTCATCTTCAAGATTGTAGCAGAGAACAGGACGGCCACAGACGAGAGATTTCAATTCGACCGGTCCATGGGACTGTGAAGAAGTCACACCTGTGAACAAGTCACACAGCGAGACATCGTTCAAACCTACACTCGGCAAACTTCAGCTCGAAATGCTACCTCCATTTGTTGTCGCAGGGTTGTTATTTGCAGCGAGCGTCTCCGCTCTTGACTCCGATTGGTATGCCCCAGCGTACACCGAAACCCAGGAAGCAATATATCTTCTAGCAACGGAGGATGTCTACGTACGACCTGATCACTTTTCCGATGGACCAACTACTCCTCTGCAGGTCCAGGCACAAATTACCAAAGCCCTTGAGCCACACGTGCAGGTCAGGATCATGGTGCAGCCTGGGACTGGGCAGCAGAAATCCTTCGTTCAAGAGCTAGAGAGGATCCATGCCAACTACCCGAGTGATAACATAACCTTTTTGGAAGTCGTGCACTGTGACATATGGACTCGGGATACTGGCCCCATCTGGCTCAAACGCTCCCTCGGCGCGAACACTTCCACCAAGAGCGGCACAGGGAATATGACCTTGAGGGATGTGGTTTCGACTCGGATGATGGTTCAGCCAGTTTTTACATTATGGGGCTACAACGTCGGGGGTCATGTCAGGGGCCCTTGGGCTTCTTGCGACGTGCCAAACCGGTGTGTATGGCGCCGCTGCCTGAAGTCTACCCTGCTGTGCTATGTTTCCTAGTCATCTGTACCTTATAAGCGGAACCAGTCACTTAACGTGCGGCGCTTTGGTGTCAGAAGAAGCGAAATGCACTGCGAAGAGTGAGTCCATGTAAGCACTGAATCGTGCTCGACCGGTGGAGGCAGCGCACGCCGGAACAGTGCTCAGGGATACTGCGGTCATGGTCGGTTGCGGCAGGGTCCCGCAGCAGCTCAGCCCGCTCCTTGGAATACCCTATACCTCTTCCCAATATGCAACGGAGGGAGGAGATAAGTCTTTCAACGGTAGAGGCTCCGTAGTCATGAACAAGGTACCTCGCTGCCAACTTGAGGGGATACTATTCACATGCCCGTGAATATCTTCTTGTTTGATTGAGTCATTAGAGAGGCCTTAGACCTATCCCTGTATACCTGACTGGAGAATCTTCACACGATCGTGAATACACTCTCCTGTTAATGAGGTAGGAGGCAATCCAAGGGAGATCCTTCAGAGTTTCCAGGTGTTTGAAGCGCAAGGTGCCAGGCGGGCGGCCGGGTTGGAGCCAGGCAAGGTACCTCTCGTTGTGGTGTCAAAACAGCCTGAAGCCGGCTGAAGCCGGCTGAAGCCGGCTGAAGCCGGCGGTGTGCATGCTCGAGCTGTGCTGCGCAGGCAGTGGAGTTGCAGCGAAACCCGAATATGTCGCTTTCGTCCATCGAGGCACTCGCAAAGGAGGAACTCCACGTGCGGCACGTAGTCTGGACTGAACAAGGCGTGAGCGATGATGATCAGTCTTTCCGCGGGCCGCTGGACGGGGCGGGCGGTGTGCGGGTGTACACACCCATCGGCACTGGGGGGCACGTCGACGAGTTTGCGCGCTTCGTTGGTCCACGAACTGTCGTGCTGGCACGTGTCAACGAACGGCAGCGCAAGACTTCCCCGATTGCAGCAGAGACCCACAAGAGGCTTGAGCGGGACTACCAGCTCCTGCTCCAGCAGAAGGACCAAGACGGGCAGCCTCTGCAGGTCCCAGCACCCCCTTCTCAAAGCAAATCGGATCCAGGACACGCCCAAGATAGGTTTCAGTTTGGGGTTGCCGAGTCGTTCCCACCTCCGAGTTTGGGTGGGCCTAGGTGGGCACTTGAGCAGCTCACCTGTGAGTTTGACAACGCCTAGCACATTGCCAGTATCCAAGCAACGCAACACAGGGTCGTTATGTGCCCAGGCTGCTGCACTTGCACTACTTGCACCTAGATGGCTGGGCGGGCACTGCTTGTCGCTAATGGGTGGGGCAGGCGCCAGTTATTACTGAATGGCTGGCGGGCACTGCTTGTCGCTAATGGGTGGGCAGGCGCCAGTTGTCACTGGAATGGCTGAAGGGCACTGCTTGTCCCTGTCGGTGCGGCAGGCGCCAGTTGTCGCTGAATGGCTGGGCGGGCACTGCTTGTCGCTAATGGGTGGGGCAGGCGCCAGTTGTCAGCTGAATGGCTGGGGCGGGCACTGCTTGTCGCTAATGGGTGGGCAGGCGCCAGTTGTGCTAGATGGCTGGGCGGGCACTGCTTGTCGCTAATGGGTGGGGCAGGCGCCAGTTGTCACTGAATGGCTGGCGGGCACTGCTTGTCGCTAATGGGTGGGGCAGGCGCCAGTTGTCGTTAGATGGCTGGGCGGGCACTGCTTGTCGCTAATGGGTGGGGCAGGCGCCAGTTGTCTCAAGTGCGCTGTTTGGGCGCGACATGGCGCCAGCAGGCTGGGCTGGCGCAATTGGTTTCCCGCGGGTCAGGTGCCAACTTATGTGGGTGGGCTGGGGGGTGATACTGATCCCTGTTCCCTGCAAAGCTGGGTGGGCCGTGGGGGTGATACTTGCTGCCACCAGGCCGGGCCGATTGCGCTGCTTCCAAAAGATGCGGATGGAGCTATTTGTCTCGCGTTGCTTTTGGGGGCAAAAAACAATCGCATGTGTCAAGGCTTTCGTGACATCCACTCTGCAAAGTCTAGCTGAGCGGTTGGTGTGGTTGTGTAGGTGGTCCGTATGCCGTTTCCAGACGAGCTGGTGCTGACGGTGAACCGCACGGAGAGCGTTTACGATCAGCTGGCGCAGCTGCCCGAGCTGAACCTGACTGGATCAACCGCTCCCATCAATATCGTGCTGGCTGCCTCGTACACAAATTATGTCATCGCCAACGACGTCATCCTTCTGCCAAACTACTACAAGCCTGGACGCCCGAAATATATGTTGGAGACAGACAACCAGGCGCTTGCCACTATGCAGGCGCTGTTCCCAGACAGATCGATTGTGCAAATAAATCCGGAGCCCGTCAATGCCGGGGGTGGGGGGCTCAACTGCATCACCAACAACCAGCCGGCCTAACTTCCAGGAAACTTGAAGCGGCATCTGGCGGTATTCCACATTGATGAAGGGTCCCCCGGAATCCCCAAACTTTAGATTGGTTGTTCATCATCGTATTTATGGCCGTGGCATCAGATATGAAGCCGCTGCTGAGTAGACAGGTGCCCAACATAACCGCAACAGATTAGAAGAGCACTCCCAGCATTCGTATGTTGGAACGTTGACACTAAGTATTTCCCCAATCTGGCGATGTATCATATGCCATGCTTCAGACGAAGCTGTGGGGAGGATAATTTCTTGCACGTTACCTTGTGTTGGTCTCCATTTAGCATCCCCCCAAAGTAATCATGTCACGTATGATGACTCGCCTATGGCCCGGCAGTGTGCTCTGACTGGCATCCGATGGAGACCGCACATGAAACCTGAGCATAGCCTGCTCCATACCCATGACCTACGTGCCTGCTGCCCCTGGTTGCCTCCCCCGAGAACAGATTGCAAGCCCATGTCTGATATAGCAGATACAAGTTCCTGTGTCGACTAGTGCACCCATCGTGCTTAGAACAATCGAGCCTCCCCTGGTCACCACTGAAAAAGGAGGGGCAACAGAGGGGTTCTAGTGACAATCCTGTCATTTCATGACTATGTATTCAAGTATCCCAGGTACGGCCACTTCCCTCCCTTTAACTCTGGCTCGAAAACGATCCCCGACCCTCCGGTCTATCCTGTTACCGCGTTTCCACTAACCGCGAGACTGCCTTGTCGCAGTGTTGATCGCACCCCATCATGCGAGTGAGGCACAACTTGCTCCGACCCCGCCCGTTGTAGCCTTGGTGTAGCTTTACATTTAAATGTTCCCCCCAAGCATATGTGCCAGTTATCACAAACACGCTTAGAAACAGGCACATTGCATTCTCGTAATGTGTATGCATACTAGCGGCCCGTCAGTTGTGTAGTTGGGATTACGTGCCGCTCTACATGCCATTCGAGCAGTAAGGATTCTCAATCGAAGTTGGCATTGCCCGAAGGAATCAGCATAGTAATTCATCTCCATAAACCGACAAAAACACAACATTCCTACGATCGATTTTAGTATCGCGACATGTCGCGAAACGTCACGAAACGTCTCCGATGCATATCTCAGCTCTTCACGAGTCCTTTCACGTCAAATGACCAAGTTTTGCAGAATCTTACGGAGATGTTGACCCCTTTAGTTTCCCGTCAGTATCGCGATACGCTTCGGGAAGGGGTCGGGGAACATGCCAGGTCAACCGTACTGAACCAATGAAACCATCGTTCATAAATTTTAGCCAATGCAATGTCTGCGATGTAAAGTACGCGTCATCAGTCGAAACCAAAATTATATTGTCAACCTCATCTCCGAAAATGATGACGTGTCGTACCTCACGTCACAGTTGCGGTCGGAAAAGATCTGCATGCGTGGGAACAAAGTCGAAATACTGAGTGAATGTTTTTCAATATGTTCGTTCTCCTCCCACCCCGTGAGTCAGCGTGCAGCGGCTATTGTTTTCGGTATATTGCGGTATGCCGAACGCAATAAAACTGTGCATTATGATTCTAAGGTGTGTTGGGAACAACATATTTTTTTCATGGGCAAGATCCGTGCAGAAATTAGGAACTGCTGCACGTTTAGCGAGAGGGGGTCATGGGGTATGTGAAATCGAGTCAGAGGACTCCACGCATGCCCTGCGAGGCCATAATATGCACAGCATCTGCACATATTTCATATCACGTATGCATATTAAAGTCGTGTAGACTTTTAGAAGGGCAGCGGTTCGCTTTATCGGAAACGCGGTTGTTCATCCTCCGCGTTTCCGATAGCCAAACCGCCGGGTTTAAATACAGGTTTGAATGTATTCAGACCCAACCCGCTGCCTTTGTGCCAGATATATGTTAGTTATTAGAGTCTCTCGAAACTACTTACGAAGTTTCATAGGCTAAAACGGTCGGCAACCCCTCGGCTGTTTAGAATTTATTAAACATGGTAGGGTTTGAACAAATTTTTCTCCCGAAAGAAGAATTGAGATCACTAAATCAGTACTTAACATCAGAGGGTGTGCTTCTAATATCATATTACCAGGACTATTGCGAATATATCTGAAGAGTTTCATAAGCTTACGCGCACCGGAACTGCCGAATTATTTTACTCATCTTGGGTTTGGGTTTGGGTTTGAATACAAAACCCACAACACAAGGACAGTTTAGAGTAATGCGTTCGACCCAACAACTGAAACTTCAGATTCTTGATACTCATATCTTATTTAAAATATTTCCTGAAGCACAAGGCTTACGTCCCAGTATCTTTGAGACCGCTTGCGATCAAAGATGACCCTTGAGTGTCGCGCGCACTCAAGGCATCGGCTCAGTTTGCACTCATGCCTGCAAACTGAGCCGAAACGGGCATATGCGAACTTGATCAAGAGCTCAAAGAATAGCCTATCGTGTTATCTAAACATCTATTATCCGAAAAAATGTTTTCCTAATGTAATGATTTTTAAAAGAGCGAGGGGTATTGCCGCTGGCGAACGGAAAGCAGTTTTCACATACTTAAGCGCCCGATGGAAACCGCACGGTGTCCGCTGGATCGAAAAACGAACGGCAGTGGACGAGTTTCTCGCTTCCGAGGATCGACAATGGGGAAAGTGTTTCGTCAGTGGGGAAATTGGAAGCGTTTGTACTGTTCAACTGTACGAGTATCACGGATGCGTCTGTCGTCTCCCTTGAAGATTCTCTCAACAAAAAATATAAACGCAAATCCCGAGAAAGCAGTCATATGCCACCCAAGAAATGTGGCGTAAACTTTTTCGCGGGTGCGCACGATTTAATAAAGACATTACTACATTTTCAGCGAACGGTTCAGATGATCGATTTTCCAGCACCGAATTTCTTCGGACTATTGTATCACGTAATGTATCCAAGATGTGAATGCTATAGCGCCACATCGGCGACATGGTTCGACATCCGATATCTCCGGCCTCTTACCGCCAGTAATATCCAAGCAAGAGAAATATTTCAGTATATAAGGTCTCGTACTTAACATATCATATTTTTAAAAGTAAAATTGACCGTAGCATGCAGTTCGATCGGAGGGTCCTTTGAAGCCACGTTTGCAGCCACGCTGGATTTTGGAGGCTCGACCCGTTCAGATACCAGCTTCCCGAAGGTATCGCGATATTGTCCCTTTACAGTCCTGACAGAATGCCAGTCCAGCCGCGTCGCGAACCGGAATGTGTCACGATGCAGTCGCGAACCGCAGAATCGATCATAGGAATATTGTGAAATCTCAGATTGTAAGTATTTCAGAATAGATGTCAGGGTTATGACCGATGCCATATGTGCCATGCATGTCATACGTGTCATACCTGTCAGACATGTCATACCATGTCATGTCATGCCATGCCATGTCATGTCATGACATGACATGTCATATCATATCATGTCATGTCATGTCATGTCATGTCATGTCATGTCATGTCATGTCATGTCGTGTCGTGTCATATCATATATTATAATGACAGACAGTCGTCAGTACGGCCGACTATGACATATACAGTCATCATTTGTCATTCACTCACCTTGAGTGACACCTGTCATCGAGAGGCCAGGTTGTGGCATCGAGATGGCAAAGCAAGATGAAGTCTTGAAGAACCGAATGGTTCGGAGAAAAACTCATCTTCGCTTCAAGCATGTTCCGAACAAGCATGCGAGTATCATATGGCTTATTCGTTCAACCGATACTGATTGTTCAACCAATGCCTTGGGTTCACAACCCAATTGTGGTGGCATCTATGAGATGCGGGGCATTGCGTAAATGAGGTAGCATTGAGCTACAGCAGTCACTTCTGGAGAAGCGCTGCACTCATATCCACACATACGCTGCGTGAGCTATTAACGTTCAATAATAGCCTCGCCTTATATCATATATCTATTCGCTTGCTAGCGAAGCCCTAAGATTGGTATTCTCCGACTCGTCAAGGCGACGAACGAGGACGCACAAGTGTGAGTGCAGCAGTAGATATTGAATTTTGT
This sequence comes from Cymbomonas tetramitiformis, assembly GCA_001247695.2. Lineage (NCBI taxonomy): Eukaryota > Viridiplantae > Chlorophyta > Pyramimonadophyceae > Pyramimonadales > Pyramimonadaceae > Cymbomonas > Cymbomonas tetramitiformis. The sequence continues at coordinate 8,117 of LGRX02016282.1, forward strand.
GTGCGCAGGTTGGAGTTTGCAATTAACAACACTGGACCAAACTGCGCAATGAAAGCCGTTTCGGATGTGTTGAAGTAAGAATAATAAGAATCCGAAGTCGGATTAGACTTTAAGGTTGAAACGAATTTAGAATAGACTAAGAACAACTAGTGCTAGAGGTGGTGTTTACTGAAAGGTAAAAGAGAATAATGAATAAGTTACCAAGTTCCTTCAAGATAAGCACACGCAAACAGAGGTCCGAAGTCAGGATGTCATCAGGCAGGTCCTATAATTAATTCCTATCGATGTACTACAGTCTGATCCTAGATTCCTATATCGTACGGTGCTGACGTCGGTTGGGTGACAGTACAGGCTGTCACCCGAATGAATTTGCACTTGTAATAAAGAAGGAATGATGAATCGAAACTGTATGATGACGTGGACGTCGTTGATGACAGAGTACCTCCTCTTGGTATTATTGTCATAGTTCGTAGTCGTCACCCGACGACCCGAATGCTGAATCAATTATCGCAGGACTGACGTCATCGTCGACTGTCATAATTTACGGTAGTCATAATTATCGTTCGAGTCGACTGTCATAAAGATCGAGGTCATAATTCTCGATCGGCTCGGTCGATCGAGACCCGTATTTCTCGACTGTAAATATCTGACCGTAGGTAATCGTCGGTTCTGTACACTAATGCTCGTAAATCGGATGGTATTTTCCACACCCGTTTGGGTTAGGGTTTAGGAGTAACGTGTAACTCCATAACCCTAACCCTAACTTCTCCTTATAGCTGTGCTTCGGGCACAACTCTCCCCCCCTTAAGAGCTGCCTTACTCCCGTAAGGATCTTCAGCTATCAGAAGAGGAGACCGTCGAATAATTCGTACAGCAGGTGCGTCGGAACGGGGTACACTGCCGAACTGGTGCTGCTCCCTTTCCGGTCCCCCCGGCTGGTACCTTGCTGCGAGGACCACAGGTGCTGGCCGTACCGCCGGACCGCGTAGCAGGGCGTGTGGCCGGTGCATACTCGCAACTCCCGGGCCGGGGGCGACGAGGTCCAGATGCACGTGGGTTTCTTATACCCAGTCCCATACTGGCAGTAGCAACACTCCAGTGGTGGTGGAAGTTGTCGGATTACCTCGCGAAATTTCAAACCGTAAGGTGCATAACCCCGCGGATTTTCCAGAAACCAGTGCTGGGGTTGGAACCAAGAAAGGAGGTTGAGGGTTCTTCTGACGCAGGCGTCCGCGGCCGCTAGGCGACGTGTGCCTTTAGTCTTGGCAGCGCTGTACTCCGTACAGGGTGGACTGGCCCAGATCACGTCAAAGTAGCGCCGGGGGTACTGCTTTTCGTCCCAGTCTTGCACAGACACCACGTGGGTGGCCTCCCACCTTGGGTCCGAATCCACCGTTACACATTCCGCATCTGGGAACTTGTCCCGGAAAGCCCTCTCGACCGACCCGGTACTACCGTGAAGAGGACCAGGAGTCGAGGAGGCCGGGAGTTAGCACTGGTGGACCGGGCGTAAGCCAGGAGCTGTCCCGCCTCGACTACAAAGGCGTTGGCCTGGTCATCAAAAATCTCGTGTGGGAGGCAGGGCCCTTGGGGGGTCCCAATATCTTCTACCAGACCTTCCCAGGTACCCGCAGTCTCCAAAGCGGACACTTGCCCCTCTCGATATCGCTCCGCTTTTTGTCGGCGCCGGTCTCCCGCCTGTACGCGGTCCTGTTCTTCCCTTTCCAGCCGGGCCTTCTCGAACTCGCGAAGGGGTTGTAGGGGACCTCCATGCTCCAGATCCTTGCGGGACCGCCATTGATCGTGCTCGCGGGAGAGCCCCAACCAGCGGACTTTCCATTCCACTACCTCCTGGCCCCGCACTTGTCGGACCCTTCGGGCCAGGATTCGGTCCACATAGTATTCTTTCTGCCCGTCCACGATAGCTGTTTTGGGCTTAACCCGCGCTCGCCGGGAGTTGAAGGCGGCACTTCCATCGGTATAGGGTCGCAGTCGGTGCTGAGCAAAAACATCATGTATGCGCCACCCTCCGGGTAGCTTGAGGCGGTACGCCACTGGCGCCCCTCGGTCTTCCTCGGGTAGCACCAGCTGTCCGTCACTGTAGAACCTTTCGGTAATTGGCAGAGGTCCGTGCCAGCGAGGCCCCAACTTGCGGTAAGTTTCCCTATCCTTAACTTTCTCCGTCAGGTGCTTGGCCTCCACCCAAACCAGGTCCCCAATCGCAAACTCGCGCTGATGGTGCCGGCTGTCAAACTGGGATCGCTGTTTCTGCTGAGCTAGTTCGAGTCGGGCACGGGCCGTTTCCAGGATGTCGCGGAACTTGGAGGCAAACTCAAGGGCGGTGCCTGCTCCCTTCGTGTGTTTCCGCAGATCCGGGTCATCCTCCAGGGCTGCGTCAACAAATAGATCCAGTTGGGACATAGGAGGTGAAGGACTCGTCATCTCAAACGGAGAGAATCCCGTGCTTTCATTCCGGGAGTCATTGATGGCAAACTCCACGTTGGTGCACCACAAGTCCCAGTCTTCCGGGTGGTCATCCACAAACGTCCGTAACATATCCTCCACCACCCGATTCGTATGCTCAGCCTGCCCGTTTGACCGGGGGTTGTAGGGGGTAGTGGTGGCCACCTTAACTCCCATTAGCTTCTGCAAAGACTGCCAGAAGGCATGTATGAAGCGGGGGTCTCGGTCGCTGATAATTTTCATGGGGGCCCCATGATGCTTCCATACATGATCGAAGTAAATTCGGGCTACCGCCATCGAGGAGCTGTCCCCAAAGTTCAGGGGCGCCACATGGACCTGCTTGCTCAACTTACAGGTGAAGGTGGTGAACGCATCGTGCCCACGCGGGGTGAGGGGGAGTCCGGTCACGAAGTCCATTCCCACCACCTGCCATATCCTCTGGGGGATTCTGTGCGGATTCAACAACCCATCCGGGAAAGTGTTCCGGGGTCGGACCGCCTGACAGGTGGCACAGGAGGCTACCCAGAGGCCCACGTCTCTATTCATATACCGCCACCAGAACCGCCGGGACACCCGATCCAATGTCTTATCTCGACCCACGTGTCCGGCGGCGGGACTCTCATGGGCCTGCCGCATGATGATCTCCTTGAGGGGGGAATCATTTCCCAACACCAGTTGGTATCTTCCCGCCGCCGTCCGCCACACAACTTGCCCAACCACGCAGAACTCGGTTGTCCGCTTGTGCGGAGCTGCTAGCACTTGCTGGCGCAGCTCCCGTAGGGGACCAGGGCGCTCATACTCTTCCCGTAGAGCCTGGAGGAAATCCGTCCCACTGGGCGGGTCCTCCAAGTCTCGGAGCTGTGCGGCTTTGCCCTTCTGCAGCGGGGCAGGAGGATCCGGCGGGCAACGGGCAATACCGGCTCCTCTCACCCGTCCTGGATGGGGCAACGCGGCGGGGGCATGCACCACTAGCATTGGCCATGCCAGGTCAATGCGGGTACCGTCGGAGGATTCGAACAACTGGGTGGGTTTTCCCAGGTGGTCATGTGTGGGGATGACTTGGACTATCCGCATCCCGGTTTGCCTGAACAGGCGCCTCCACCGGGGCATACAAGACTGGAGGTCCGGGAGGAGGAACACAGCTGAGGTGTGCTCCGGGTCCAGGCGCCACTCCTCCACGAACTTTTTCAGTATGGACTCGATAGTGGTATGTTTATTGGAGGGGGGCGGACTGCACCAGACATGGAGTCCCTGCTAGGATTCCCGTAGGCAATCTGTCCAGTATCGGTCCACCCGGCGATTGTGTCCTCCCACACCGCAGCAGGCATCTACATCGAAATCTCCAAACTGCTTCTGAAAATCCTCGAAGTAGACCTGACACACCCTTCGGTCCTCACGGTCCTTGCTATCCTGGGGTCCCACATCTTCCTCAAGGGAGGAGGGCACCTCTTTCGTGGAGGGGGGCTCAGTAGGTGGGTACGGGGGCCCCTCACTCTCACGAGTCTCCTGTGACTTTCGACTCCGGGTAGTCATGGGAGCGAGGTGCTCCTCCATGGCTTCTTCCGCCAGAACCAGGGTACAGAGAGCATCCATCCACAATAGGCCTAGATCCTGCCATCCGCCCCCGGCAGGGTCTTCCCTACCTCCCAATACCAAACAGGAGAGGCGGGCTCCTTCCTCGAGAGGAACAATAGGCGGCGGGCCGCCTACTGGTAGGTCGGTTTCCCGACTCATGACACCACTCTCCCGGAGCCCTTCTCTAGGACAAGTGGAGTGGTAGTCCGGGCGTCTTGAGAGGGCGTCCGGGACTTGGAGCATACGCCCAGGGATCCATTCCATTTTTGGGACCCCCACTTCCACTAGGTCCATATACTATCGAGCCTGACGCCGACTCAGCTCTCTCCCAGGTGACATCAACCATTCCAGGGGTCGGTGATCGCCCTGAAGCTTGAAATTGGTGAACACAAGGTAGTGCCTCCAGGCGGCCGTGCAACAGTGGTGCAGGGCGCACAGTTCTCTCTCCCCCGTGCCATAGTTTTGTTCGGCTGGGGAGAACTGCCTTCCCTCATACGCAATGGGACGTAGGCCCTGGCCCAGATCCTGCATCAGGACTCCTCCTAGGGCCACGCCGCTGGCGTCGGTTTGCACCACGAAGGGAGCTTCTCCTTCTGCTGCTGCTCGCATGTTGGGCAGCGCCAGGGTGGGGGCAGAGGTCAGCTTCTCCTTAATGGCATCCTGGGCGGCCTGCTCCTTGGGTCCCCATTCCCATTCTACCGAGCTCTTGGTGAGGCGGGTCAGGGGCTGAGCCAAGTCCGAAAACCCTTGGATATACTTCCGGTAGTACCCGGCCAACCCCAAGAATTGCCGCACGTGCGTGACGGAGGTGAGCGGAGGCCAGTCCCTTACGGCTGCCACTTTATCCTGTTGGGGTCGGCATCCTCCTTCCCCCACAACGTGCCCCAAGAACTTCAAACGGCTCTTCATGAACTTCATCTTGGATTTACTGAAGTATATGGGACACTCAGGATTCCGGCAAACAGTCAGCATCTGTCTTAGGTGCTCCAGATGTTCCTTTACGGAACGGGAGAAGCAAATGACGTCGTCTATAAACACCCTCACAAAGGGCAGAGACCGAAAGGCCTGGGTCATCATACTTTGGTACGAGGAGGGGCTATTGGTCAGTCCCATGGGTAATACCAACCATTCATAGGACCCGTAGTGAGAGACAAATGCTGTCTTCTCCACGTCCTCCTCTGCCATGGGCATCTGCCAGAACCCGTGTCGCGCGTCAACACACTATTCGATGAAAATGACATTATCATATGTCATTTTTGGATTTATATATATTTCAAAAAAATCAGGGTTTAGTGATATTTATGCGCGAAATAGGGATACATAAAGGCAACACGGTAGAAAAGTGCAGTATGCGTACAATGAAAACACCGAAATATGCATACATGTATCATTCTTTATTCAAATGTTTACGAGTAGAGTTCTTTTCACCCTATACCGTCGAGGCATGACTGATACTATCAGTCAGGGCGGTCGACAAATCCTACTATTTTATTCATCATTATCATCTGCGTCATCTTCATCTAATTCGTCTTCCTCAGATTCGGCAGTGGCCGCTTCCTTGCCCTTCGCCGTCGGTTCGCTCTTCTGTTTTGGCTTCGTCTCGGCCTTTTGATCGGGCTCGGCGTCGAAATTGGTCAGCCGTTGCTGCGCAGAGCTGACCATGAACTGGTCGTGGTCGAAGCCGATCGCGTTCATACCACACCTCATGGCGGCCATGGACGTCGAGCCGACGCCGCAGCAAGCGTCGAGAATCCAGTTGAGTGGATGGCCGTTCTCATCCACCTTGCCTGGATTGTCACCGAGCATGTGGCACTGGATCAGCTCCATCAACAGTGCTAGGGGTTTTTGATGGTTATTCACGACTTTGCCGTCGCGTTTGTACATCTGGTGCACAACCGGGAAGCCGCGCAAAAGTGACGCGCGGCTGTAACGTTCACCTTCCCCCAGATCAAAGTTGAACATCCACTCAGGCTTTTTAGAAGACTCCCCCTGGGCATCGCTTTTTACATGGTACCCCAGGACGCCACATTCAACGTCATTGTAGCGTACGGACTTGTTGGGGTTCATGTGCACGTTCGCCTTGTGCCAGAAGAACCGCTCCGCGCGGCCGGAGCAGTAATTGTCAATCACCTCCAGGAAATCGTTTTGTTGGGCGAAACCGCAAAAAATAGCGACTGTCCGTGCCGGGGAGGTGGTCTTGGCGTTGAAAGACTCCAGGAACGGTTGCACCTCCTTCTTGGTCATCGCGTCGGGAGTCTTCTCCTTGTCAAGTTCGTAATTGCAGTCGATGATCGTCCCCGTGAAGGGCAGTCTCGGGACGTCCTTCATATCGTTCATGCTGCCCTTGACGATCTTCCAACGAGGTAGCATCGGCACGTTCTCCTGATGTGTGGGCTCGTCGTCCTCCAGACCTGCCTCTCCAGCAACCTTAGCCTCCGGCCCGTCGGTCCGCGCCTCCCGATAGAGTTTGATGTCGACTTTCACCTCGATCTGTTGCAAGCCTTGGATGTGAGCCGCGCTTGGTGCCTGCGCTTCTTTGAGATTCGCCCGCGCGTTCTCGACGTAATTCAAGATCGCGTGCGGAACTTCCCCAGCCCCCCCCCGGCGCGCTCCCCCCTGAGTTGAAGGTAAGCAGCCGATCAACGACTCGATTTTCTCTTGGGAGCTCCAGTAGAGGGTGAACTCGTCCTTGAATTCGTCCCAGGTTTCCAATCCCGCCGCGGACACCAAGTGCTTCTGCACCATGCGTTCCTTCTTGAACTGGCTTATCATCAGGCCCCCCTCTTTTACTGACAAGTCCTTGTTAATAATCTGGCGCAGATAAGTGTCCACCTTGTCGAACTCCGCCTCCCCCGCCAAGCCGCCCAAGTTAATCCAGAACGTCATACCCATGGATTTGGCATTGTGGAGAAACTGAGCTTCTTCCACCAAAATGCCTGCCCCTCTAGACGAGCCCGCTCCGTGGTCCCCGCCTCCTCGTTGCACCTCGTCTTCTATCTGTAAGTAAAAAAAACATTTTTAGCATGTCTTAAAATATAGAAAAGGATGCTTTGGGAGGGAGAGCACTGTTTGAAGCAGAAGTAAAAAGTAATTTACCTGTCGGTTGGAGGTGCCCTTTTTGCCAGATTTCTTGGCGGGTCCCTTAGCGGGCGAAGATGAGGCCTTGCGCTTTTTGGTCTTCGAAGCCAAAGGGTTTTTCATGCCCTTCAGGTCAAACCTTCTGTAAGCCTCCATGATGCTAACGCAGAGGGCCCACGTCTGCGGCCGGAAATTGGCAATTGTCCAGTGCATGAAGTAGTGGTTGATTTGCACGCCGCCGAGCACTTGATGCTTGGACATCGCTACTTCCTTCACATGCGTCTCCATCGACTGGTTCAAGTGAGACATTACGGGGTACCAATCTGTGACCCGATCGAGGTGAGCGTCGATGTCATCGTTCAGCACCGTCATCGTCAGCTCTACCACAGGGTCTCCCTCAGGGTTTTCCTCGTTCTCAAACGTCCCCCGCTTCTCCATGTACTGGAATCCCTGGGGATATTTCTCGGGATCCGGGACTGAAAATCCATGCTCTGATTCGAATTCCGCCATTTTTCTCACCAGCCCTCCGTCCTCGTAATACCCAGGTTGATAAGGGGTACCCCGTTCGGTGTCCTCGGGGACGCTGGCGACGAACTCGGAGATCAACGCTTCTCGGTAAACCTTGTACACGACCCCATGCTTTTCGAAAAGGGTCGAACGAAGCCCTTGCATGAACTGAGTGTTGTCTTTGCCTTTCTGCTTCTGGTCGATCATGTTTTGCATCTCGCCTAAGAACCGAATCATGTCAGGCGTGAGACCGATGTAGATCTTGCTCTCGAAGTACTGAAAGGCTATCTCCGCCGGGATTTCCTCGTGACACTCGTCGGTGGCTTGATAACAGTGCTGGTGCCCAAAACCTTGCCGCGGTATCCTCCCCTCAAAGCTTTTTTCAGGGAGAATTCGGCACGGGTTTTGACATCGTCGATCGCAACAAGACCCGCATTGAAAGGGGCCCACGGGTTCTCCTTTCTGCTGGACTTGATCTCGTTCACCCAGCCCCTCTCTTGATCCCGGCATGCCTCGTACCCCGTCGCGTGGTACAGGCATTTGATGGGGAGACGAAACACACTCCCTTGCTCCGCCGCCTCGTCGAAATCCATCGGATTCGGCCACCGGTGCTCCATCTCGATTTGCTTGCACAGCTCTGCTTTCTCCTCATATTCCATCTTTGATGCATGCTCCACTTTCAGCTTAGCGTGCCACCCACATGCAGCCACCTCGGCCGCCTTCCTTGCCTCAGATGGGGTGGCCACTTGAGACATATCCACATTAGCGCCCGCTCCAGTAAACGCTCTGGAGCCACCAGGTCCTTGAAGGGCGCGTTGGGCAGCAAGCTCCACTGCCGTTCTCCTGGCAGCCTGGGACAAGACGAAACTGTTCATTAGCTAATGAACGCCTTCCAACCCGGTAAGGGCTAAAGGCGCGCGTTTCGAGGCGGAAAGCGTTCATTAGCTAATGAACGCCTTCCGCCCCGGTCAGGGCGCAGGCGCGCGTTTCAGGCGAAAAGCGTTCATTAGCTAATAAACGCTTTCGCCCCGGTCCAGGCGCAGGGCGCGCGTTTCGAGGCGAAAGCGTTCATTAGCTAATGAACGCCTTCCGCCCCGGTCCAGGCTCAGGGCGCGCGTTTCGAGGCGGAAAGCGTTCATTGGCTAATGAACGCTTTCCGCCCCGGTACAGGCTCAAGGCGCGCGTTTCGAGGCCGAAAGCGTTCATTAGCTAATGAACGCCTTCCGCCCCGGTACAGGCCCAGTGCGCGCGTTTCCAGGCGAAAAGCGCTCATTAGCTAATGAACGCTTCCGCCCCGGGACAGGCTCAGGGCGAAAGGGACGTACCGTAGGCTGTACAACAGGTATTTCGCCACCAAGGCCGAGGTCATCGATCACTGGCGCTGGCCTCTTGCTTTGCCAGAAAGGAGCTGTAATCGACGCTTTCCACGCCGTGTTTACATAGCTCGCTAGAAAGAATTCCTTGCTTTTTCCTTCTTTCTGCCCTACTTCTCAAATTTTGATAAGCCGAAAGCCGATTCGTGTGCCTTGGAAGGCTCAGGGCTTCCTCAAAGTTTGCGCTGTCCAGTTCGATTACAGTGCTTGTTGTTCCTAAGAGCGACGAAATACAAAATTGGAGTCTGGCCTTCAATTATACTATACGCTACGCGTCTTTCCGGAAGAAGGGTACCTCTTCTACAGTCGTAGAGATGTTTGGGGAAAATTGTAAATCATTTCTTCACCCTATCGTTTGGGTCATCTGAGTGGATTACTATTCGCAAGGTGTCTGCAGGATTGTCGGTTTCTAGCGTTCTAACAATGCTCCACTTGTTGCCAAGATAGAACTGGAAAATATGATTTTCCCTCAGTGCTTGAAATGTTTCTGCTGTCGCCATACTGAAATGAGAGAAATTGGCTGTCAACTGTGAAAGGGGTGTGTGTGAAAGAACTTTGGAAAAGTGATGTAACTTTAGTAAAATATTGTAAGTCATTTCTGGCGGCTAAAAATGACATGTCAAATATCGATGACGATTTCCGTCAAAAATGACATCTGCTGTCGCTTTCTGATTCGGTGTGTTCAGATCAAGGATGTGATTTTAAGATATGCTGGTGTCATTTGCGCTGAAATCGAGAATCGATCGATTCAGTAAGATAGAAATTCTCCGTTGACTCGCAAGTTCATATCATTTTCAGAACGAAAAAAACGGCTTCATAAGCTAATGACGGCTAATTTTGACGAAAATATGTTTTCTATTCCTTTTGATGAGGGTTGCGAGATTATCTGCAAACCGTGCCCGGGAATAATTATTGAAGATTCTATGGAAATAGGGGCTGACTTTTTTGATAACGAGCCAATTCCAAGCACAGCCCCGAGCGCAAATACGCAATTGGTTCTTTGGAACGCGCCTTTGACGTCTAGATCGGAAGTTAGCTCTAATTCTTCACGCGTTTCCGGGACACGCGCTTTGCGCGAAATTGACTTACAAGAGATAAAAAGCAGACTAGAATCAGAATTTTCAGAGACAAGTTTAGACTTGCTTAATGAAGACCCTCTTCGGTGCATTAACGGTGAAGTAAACAAGCAGATTGTAACGCGCAAACCGTACGAATCCGACATACGCAAGCAGAAATATACAGGCGTAATTAGTATCAAGCAGCGACGTTTGCAGGCTGACAGTATATCAATGGCAGAAACCATTAAGTGCAATTGCAAGTCGTACTGCTGTCTATCTTTCTCATCGGCAGATATTAAGTCCTTTCGCGAAAATATTTTCAGTATGTCGCAAAGAGATAGGAAGGAATACTTCATCAAAGACTTGCTAAAAAACAGCTCACGATCTGAAGACAAATTCGACTTCAAATACTTTTTGGCCAAGAAGCAGGTATGTTTATTTTTGAACTCGTTCATTAGCTAATGAACGGTCTCTGGCCAAAGCGCGACTCACACTTAGACACTTTGGCTGCGGGAACCGTTCATTAGCTAATGAACGGCCTCTGGCCAAAGCGCGACTCACACTTAGACACTTTGGCTGCGGGAACCGTTCATTAGCTAATGAACGGTCTCTGGCCAAAGCGCGACTCACAATTAGACACTTTGGCTGCGGGAACCGTTCATTAGCTAATGAACGGTCTCTGGCCAAAGCGCGACTCACAATTAGACACTTTGGCTGCGGGAACCGTTCATTAGCTAATGAACGGTCTCTGCCCAAAGCGCGACTCACGATTAGACACTTTGGCTGCGGGAACCGTTCATTAGCTAATGAACGGCCCCTGGCCAAAGCGCGACTCACAATTAGACACTTTGGCTGCGGGAACCGTTCATTAGCTAATGAACGGTCTCTGGCCAAAGCGAAATTTTTCTTGGACCTTGTGATAGATTGTGTAATATTGTTCAGCACAGGAATGTGGAATATCGTATGATAAATTTCTAAATTTACGATGTGTACATATTCGCGACATTGGTCGAGTTGGTACCTCGCACTCGTGGCTTCGAAAACCCACTGAGGGTCTAGGTTGCGCAGATTTAAGGCGTGGTTTGGAGAGTGCTGACGAGCATGCGACGGCCGTCCCGCCTGCAGACGTGCAGTGTTGGGGGTGTCTCCCAAGCGTCTTAAATTGGCATGACCTACCAAAACCCTTATGTTTTTTTTGGATAATGTGTTAATAATTTTTGAGTGACGGTGTCTTTTTTTTGTAACAGGTGTGCTTTAAGTTCTACTATATGGCTTACGGCATCAGCTACGGGTATCTTCAAGACTGTCGAACACGCGTGCTCGAGGGCCGACACACGTTTGTTCATGGATTGACGTACGAGGAGGACAACCGCAAGGTTTCCCTGAAACGCGAGTCGGTCGTCGCATGGCTCGAGAAATACGCGGACGAATACGGACAACCCCAACCTCACAAACCCGAGAAGCACCTTTCAGATGGATTGACCATCGAAGAGCTGTGGGACGAGTACCTTCAGAGCTTGGGTGAGAATGAGGAGAGCAAAAAGCTCTCTCTCAGTTACTGGTACAAAATATTTGAAGAAGATTGCAGCAAGTGGCTAAAGATTCCATCGGTGAACCGATTTTCTCACTGCGATGTTTGCGCGTCCTTCAAGTTATTGAAGGAAGGCTTAACCAAATCTCAAAAAGGTGAATATTCATGAATAGCTTTGTGATGTGTTTATATGTTTATGTACTTTGTTCACTGACCCGAATTTGTGTATCATGCACAGGGCAATACAACGGGCCTCTCAACAAACATCTGGCAATCGCACGAGCGGAGCGCCAGAAGTTCTACAAACATGGTCGTAAAGCGAATATGACCAAGAGCATTGCCATGAACAAAACTTGGCATAAGTATGCCTCGGTGATCATCGATGGCATGACGCAGTAGACCATCCGACTGCCACACTTTCGACGTATCCCTAAACATCTGGACTCTAAGGACTTCCTTGACGTGCACAACATGGGGAGCATGATCGAGAACGTGGGCCGCTTCATGGATTTCAACTACGCCAACTTCAAGGACGATGCGAACTTCCTTGTCAACGTTTTGCACCGGGATATCCTCCGCATTCAAGAGCATCGACGCAACGGGGACGGGGAAAATTCATACCCGATGCCGGAAGTGTTGTATGTACAGCTTGACAATGTGAGCACCAACAAGAGCAAGTTGATGTTGGCATACGCAGCTTGGCTGGTGCACACGAACGTCTTTCGCAAGGTGAAACTCAACTTTCTGTTGGTGGGACATACGCACGAGAACATTGACCAGATGTTTTCACGCTTCTCCGTGCGTCTACGACGCAAGTTGGACGCTCGACGAGATGATAGAGGTCGCACAAGAATGCTTTACGGATGGTGTAATATGCGAGCACACCGAGAAGATCTTCGACTTCAGCTCTTGGTTTGATGGTCACGTCTTCGATTGCCACAACATTTTGGCACAGCAGGCTTTCAAGTTCAAGAAGAACGAGCACGGCGAAGTGGGCATGCAGTACAAACAGTATTCCATTTCACCAAAATGGTTACCCGAGACTCCATTGCCAAAGCTTGTTTCTACACCCCCTGACGCGGGGCCTGGATACATCAAGCCGATTCCTTTTACCGAAGAAGGCATCGAAAAGCTTGAGCATACCTTACAGGCGTTGAAGGACATTTTGGGCACAAAGCTCACGGAGGTGCACGAAAAGTTTTGGCGCGAGGATGTCATCGAGAAACAGCGCCACCTAACTGCTGGTGGAGAATGTCAAGCGCCCGCGATACCCTTCCAGCATCCCGAGAAAATCGCCATCGAGCGCAATGCCACCTTGGTTCGACTGATAGAGGCGCCCGCGTTGGCGATAGAAGCTGCCGGGGCTGCCGCCGTCCCCGCTATACCGGTGCGCATCCAACGCCGAATTGATCGAGCGCCGATAGAAGTGTACAACGGTAAACGGAAACACCAAGGTCGAGCCCAAAAGCGAGCAGAGCAGTACGTGTACAACGCCCAGTGGGAGGTCACCTACGGCCAGATGACAGTCGGCAGCTTTGCAGTGGCTCTCGCGGTGGAATCTGAAAACGACAAGTTCGCTTTCCGCGTACAACTGAAGCGAAGCGAATGGTCGGATCCGTTGTACTTGGTGAAGGTGGAGGCGCGCTATCCGTCAACTCAACAGCTGCAATATCGCTATTTCCAACCCAAAAAGCACACCGACACCAAGAAGAAGCACCTCGGCAAGCAACTTGCGAGTCACGTAGGAGCTTTCGCAGCGCCACCGGGGCACCGACCGTCTACCGAGACTTTCGATAAGAATGAAATAGTGCTGGCATGGAATGTGGATGCGAAAGACCCCGAACGGAGTATACCGAACGAGCAATACGCGCAGATAGTCGTCGCTTTGCTTGCACAACAATCCAAACGCACGCGCAAGGACCTAGGTGACTTGAATGAATCGGATGATTCCGATGAAGACGAAGCTTTTGATAATTGCGTAGCGGTAGCGGTAGCACCTGATGTGGACGCGTAAAGCAAGACGAAAAAAAAACATGTAAATAATATGTGTATAACGTGTTTATAGATTCTGAGTCAAAAGTTCTTTGTGTTTTCACTCCTCCTAGATTTCAAAAAAGTGCATTTGACCTCAATTTTGTACCATAAAAACCATTAAATCCAATGCACAACCTGCACTTGCATGCTCTTGACTGTTAAAATGCGACTTTTTAATCCTATCATGAAGTAAATAAGGCAATATCATTTTCACATGAGAATATCATTTTCATCGAATAGTGTGTTCGTCCGCCGAAGAGAACACTACGCACCCCTGCATGTCGTCGAACATTTGTTGTATATCCGGTAATGGAAAGCGGTTTCGCACCGTCAACCCATTCAGACGGCGGTAATCGATGACGAGCCGAAGCTCTTTGGGATTGTTTGGCTTGGGCACCATAAGGTACGGCGCAGCATACGGGCTCGACGAGGGGCGAATATAACCTTTAGCCAACAGCTCGTCCAAACGCGTGCGGAGCTGTTCCAACTCCTGGTGCGACATCTTGTAGTGCCTCTGGGCAGGGGGCACGTGGTTCCGGTCCTCCTTGAGACGAATGTGGGCTCTCTGCTTGCTGCTTCCCAGCACGGCATTGAGCGGCAAATCCTCCACAATCACGTCCTGGAACTCCTCTAGTAGGTCCTTGAGTGACTGCCGCGCCCAATCCGGCATGGCTGCGTCCTCTTCCTCAGCGGCCTCATCTGGAGGAGAAACTGACGAGGGCTCTCCATCTGGGAGAGAAACTGATGGGGGCTCTCCATCTGGAAGGGAAACTGAAGGTCGTTCAATCATCTCCCCCCCTTCAAGCGGAGTCGCCCCTGACTCCAAAGCAGCCACCACCGCCGGTCGTCCTTCCGTGAAGGCGGGCACAATCACTAACGCATCATGTCCCGCGTCCGGGTTATTCCCGAATCGGCGCTGGTAACGCGCCAGCTCGCGACGCGCCTGCGCCGGCTCTAGAAAAACTTCCTCGGTGAGGTGCATGGCTCGTTTGTCCCTCGGGGACGCCGCTCTTCCAGGACTTCCCCCAGTAATAGTCACGGGCCTACCCTTGTGTTGGAAAGAAATTGACCCCCATCCTTGGTAATCGAGGGAAACCGGGGACAACCTACGCAGCCAGCTGCCTCCCAGAACCACATCTACCTGGACGCCTATACGAAGTACTCGCATGCGCAGGGTTTCCGCGTATGAACCCCGTGAGGTGGTACACGCGAGCTTGCCAAAGGCCGCCGTATCCGACACCTTAACGGACCCATCAGCGAGGGAGACCCGCAACGGCTCCGTGCCCCGCAAACGGAGGCCGCAACGCTTGGCGGCGTCTTCCGATATAAAACAATCGGTTGCTCCCGTATCGACCATTACCTTCACCCGCTTTCCCTTCAGGACTGCCCAGAACACTAACAGGAGGGGCCCCTGTTCCAGCGGGGGAGGGCCGTCACGTCCGACATGGGCGGAGAGACTCTCGCCGGGGCCTACTGGATCCCGGCTCTGCCATTCCCAGTTGACTTGCCCGTCCTCTTGCACATGCGGGCAGCAATGCAGGTTTCCTCTCGACGACCCGCTCGTTCGCTCCGGACCGATCGATTCCGAGGTGGCCTGCACATGCATGGACGAGGGAACCTCCGAGCCTGGCCGCCGCGATTCTTCGCTGGCACTATCCACCTCAGCGCTGGCGGCAGACGACTCTTCTACTCTGTCGTGCTCGAACAACGGCTCCGCTGAACTCCCTGAGGATTCTGATTCGGAGTCTGATGCGGACATCAGCTCTGGGAGGTCACTATCGCGCGACGTACTAGTTTGACTCCCTTCCTCAAAGGAGGGGGAGGACCCGGGATCACCGGGACCTGAGCCGTGTGAGGGTTGGTACCCGGATTCGCGACCTACCGTATCGCCCGAAGCCGCCTCAAGGCTAGCATCCTGACCGCCTAGCGAGCACAACGCAGGAGCACGTGGGATATTATTAATATACTCGCACAGTACAACTAGGCCCTTCCAGGCATCAACCAGAGTTCTTGGTGGTTGGAAGCTATCAGCCAATTTGGCATCCGCTGGCCCAGAGAAGACAGGTATAACTCTACGCATTGCTTCCACCACGAGGGTCTGCAGTCTATGACTGGCCCCCGTCTTCTTCCAGAACTTATGGGCTCTTGCTGCATTTCGCTGCTCTGCGGAGGAAAGAGCTTCCCACGCCGCAGCAGACAGGGTCGCTGGCCTCTGTTGGGGTAGGGGATCTGCGGCCTTCAGCTGCTCAGACGGGCGAAGGCGCTCACTCGCAGGGCCTCCCCCTGCTTGCAGGCCTTCTGCATCTGTCCCCCGTCCCCTCCGTTCCTCAATCCATGCCTGTCGGCGGGCTTCTTCCGTGCGGCGGCGCTCCGGCAGACGCCGAGGGGGCCGGGAACGGTGCACGGGGATCACAAAGTCCTGCTGCCTTGGAGGCAGCACCTCCGCGTCCCCTCTATGGAAGGCCAGAAGCAGTCTGCGTGCCTTCCGCTGTAGCGCGTACAGACGCCGCTGCACACTGCGCAACCCTGGGGTGGCCCGCCATCCGGTCTGCGGCCGACTCACGCCTGCGACCGTGGCGCGGTAGGTGGCAGACTTATGAACGGGCTCCGCCCAATGTACTTTCTTTTCCCCCAGGACGGAGGCAGCTTCCGTGGTCTCGCGGAGGGGCACCTCCCCAGAGAGGTCCCTCTGGGGGTCCCCCTGACGCGAGCGTCCCCGAAAGGCTACATGTGGGTTCCGCAGATGGCGGTGGCTACGCTGGGGGTGCCGCTTGAGCGGTGCACCTAGCTAGCGAGCCTAAAGCCCCTTGACCCACTAGTGTACTCAGGCCGCACCTTTCCGCCATTATTGCCGGGAGGTCGGGGTCGCTTTCTTCCCCGCTTGTTCCATCCGCGGCATTGGGCAGCTGGTGGGCCTCCTGCCACTGGCTGGCCTCGTCCAGTAGCGCTGCCACTTGCCGGGCCACCTGCGCGCCGTTACGCGCCTCCAGCCACTTATTGCGCAGGACTGTATTGGGGCATTCCGCTACGCGGTGTCCCACTTCCTGGCATGCGAAGCATTTGAACGGGGCCCGGGGCGCACCGGTGGCGGCGGCTGCGGCCAGTTGAGGGAACCTCTGTCTTCTGGCTCGTCAATATGGCCAGTAATCCGTGCTACCGGATAATACTGAGGTGGACGGAGTTGTGATCCTGAGTTATGCTTGACACACATAACTAAAACAAATCTCACATTAGTACGTGTCGAATCCACTCTGAATCGACAGATGTTCGTCAAAGCGCGCGTACCGGACCAAATATTGAGGAGTTGAGCAGACCGGGTAAAGGATTATAAGTCCAATCCCGTTAAGCAGGGCCACTCCGTTTGCATTAAATCAAGCCCCCAAAATCGGGCTCCCCATGACCGCCTGTGAACCTCCATAGTAGCTTCAGGAGGGGAGGAAGGGTTGGGTGCACTATATATAACTGTGAAAACATGTACCCAAGGGTTTTCGTCGATCAGTTGTACATATAAGGCCGAGAGTCGTTCGTTGAAAACGTCGATCATCGTTCGCAAAGGCGTCGACGGCAAGCGCAAATATATCCGTAACGTAAACCTCGGATACCTTGAATCGTCACTCTGAAATACGATACGCAATTCATGGATACCTTGAATCGTCACTCTGAAATACGATTCGCAATTCATGGGGGCTACATCCTAAGAACTGTAAGGCTAAATGCATAAGGTGAGGGTTTAAAGTGGACTCAGTTCCCCCCAATATCCTAAAACACCATGAGGGACGCCTCACATCGGTGTAAGAAGACTGGTACCAGCAACAACAACAAAGACATCAAAGACATAAACAAAGGTATGCCCGTTGTGAGGTCACAACTCTCTTAAGAGGGGAGATCTGTCAGGGTTATGACCGATGACATATGTGTCATACATGTCATACGTGTCATACGTGTCATACCATGTCATGTCATGTCATGTCGTGTCGCGTCATGTCATATATTATAATGACAGACAGTCGTCAGTACGGTCGACTATGACATGTACAGTCATCATTTGTCATTCACTCACCTTGAGTGACACCTATCATCGAGAGGCCAGGTTGTGGCATCGAGATGGCAAAGCAAGATGAAGTCTTGAAGAACCGAATGGTTCGGAGAAAAACTCATCTTCGCTTCAAGCATGTTCTGAACAAGCATGCGAGTATCATATGGCTTATTCGTTCAACCGATACTGTTGATTGTTCAACCAATGCCTTGGGTTCACAACCCAATTGTGGTGGCATCTATGAGATGCGGGGCATTGCGCAAATGAGGTAGCATTGAGCTACAGCAGTCACTTCTGGAGAAGCGCTGCACTCATATCCACACATACGCTGCGTGAGCTATTAACGTTCAATAATAGCCTCGCCTTATATCATATATCTATTCGCTTGCTAGCGAAGCCCTAAGAATAGAAACATCGGAGATATAAATTTGTAATTTTTATGAGGCGTACTTCTGTCGAAATTGCGAACGGTTTCTTCAACGACCATTGACACATTATTCTCGGAACGGAGCTAACATAGATGTTTGCGTATGCTGTACGCTCATCGGCTGAAGTGAGTAAGTCGCCCAGCTCCGTTCGCGTTTCTCGATTCGGTGACGCGATGAGATGGTCGATGAGTTCTATCAAGGCGTGATGGTATCGATAGTTCGACTTTTCGACACCATCGATATGTCGCAGGTATCACTATCGGTCGATAGCTTTCAAATATCACTACCAGTCGGCGCTTATTTCCGAGTTACCCGTACCAGTCGACAACCGTTCCGGCGATATCATTACCGGTCGACACTTGTTTTTTGCGATATCAGTATCAATCGACAACTGAGTTGGTACATAATTAGCATCAAGCACCTTCAATTCTACGATTCATGTCTCTCGAATTATTGCGAGCCGTATATCGACCAAAATTTTGCACGTTTCCAAAACGATTTGTTGTTTTTTGGGTGGACGGCGACTGAGTAATGTTCCAAAAGTCGGCAGCTTATGAAGTATCGTTATCGTTTGACGACAATTTGCAAACTATCATGATCAATCGACTACGATTTGTGAGTTGTCGATATCAGCAGTCGACAACGATTTTACATATCTCGCTACCAATCGGGAGTGAACATGCGGCTATTATTATCAATGGATAGCGAAAAATGGAACTATCAAAAAAGTCGAAACCCACAAATACAAGTGATACGAACGCCCTGGGTTCTATTTGTTTTTTTGTTATACCGAAATTACACCCTGTTTTTTCTAGTATGGAATGGTATACACTTTCTATTTTGAGATAATGATAATTCGTTTCGTGGAGGATTTCATGGACAGCACGCCTGATCACAGCCTTGGGGATGACGTTTTGTTCGTGGATATCTGGACGATGGGTGCGGGGGCGGGGGAGGTGGGGCATGCATGTTTGAGGGCGTGTTGCCTCCGCTATATGTTACCGCCCCCAACCAAGCTTCTACACTGATACTTGCGCGTGCATCCCCGAACTTCAATAGGATGAGCGATTCTTCACCTGGCACATATGTGGGCTATAGATGCGATACATCTAATTTAGGCGATGTTTACGAGGGACATCAGTTGGTACAAGGCTCTTCACGAGAAGATCGACAAATACGAGCCCCTTGTCCGAACGCCGAAACAACAGAAATATAAAGTGTTCCGACACCCGATGATCTTTGGGGTCACGGGCGGGTCAGGATACGAATACAACGAAAGGGCCCTCGCTCGCAACGCACCTGGGCTTCAGGCGTAAGGAGGCCAGAGCTCTGCTGAAGTCTATCAGCGGGGTCTCGGTGGAGTGGGCCCCGAAATTGCTGATTGCACATGACAAATAAGCGGGAAAAGAGATGGCCTGCAAAAAATAGCTAGAAGTCGCCATGAAGAAAAGAAGCTGGAAAGGGGCAGGCGTAACAGCTGAGCACCTACAAATATCACGCTTCCATTAGGAAGAGTCGCATTTTTCTTCTCTTTTTCTTGGGCTATGGAATGACCATATAGGACGTTCCGTGACTTAGCGACACGACATTTCTGTGCGAGGTTCAGATTGATTTGAACATGCACACACTCGTTAGGCAATTTTTGCGTGGAGCAGACTTTCTTAATGGAATCACAACGTAGACATGTTGTCGATTTTCTGGTAAATGTAGTGGTTGGCCACTCACAACTAAGATTGACCATATGTTCATATCGACGGGGTTGCACCTGATATGGTGCAAGAATACATTCAGCCACTCGTGAAGGTTTGCATGCTGTGCACAAATTATTTGTCAATCCTCTGCAGTATGAAGCCAATGGTCCCAATTTGGATGGTGGCAATCGTGTTCCAGTGTCCTTACATATTATGCCATACTTCCCACTGCACGGTCCAACAAATTTTCTGACTTCGCAGAAGAACCTTCCGACCATCGGTTTCCTATTAGTACTCGGGGCACATTCATGGGCCTACAATCTGAGGGACAGAGAGCTCGGCAAGCTCAGTCACTCTGGGTATTCCTAAACATCGACGTGATTGATATACTCCACCTGATCTCATTATCACAAACAGGCAATATTGCCTCAGTCGGCTAAACAAGAAGGGCTTCTGCAGTGCGACAGTTTAAGCCGTGAGTGATGTTGCATTTGGACTTCCACATCGGTTTATGCGCATGGCACATGGGTCATTAACATTACTGAAATGGCCATCACTGCTTCTGCTGCATAAATGAATAGAAATTCCTTAACGGGAACGTGTGCCCTCCTGACTTCCTTGGGTGGACGCTGCTAACAATGTTGATGTGCCAGGTTGCTGAATTCTTGCTCAGGGTATTGAAATGCCTTTTCAAATGGAAAAGCGCCCCACCCAGTGTACTCTCTATGTACGCATTTTTATGCAATTACAAATATGATGCAAATTCCTCTAAATCACCGGGGACCGGGTGTTCTTCAAAAACACATATAAAATACCCTATTTTGCTGTGTTCCCGTGGAAGGGAAAGAAGACTTTCAAGCAGAAAAATTCTACCAAGTTAACAATTCAAAACCAGCTGAATCAGGTTTAAGCTCAGTCAGGATTGAGCTGATTTCATTCCTCGCGCTGCTGTGTATACCAGCACTGTACCCCACGACCTTTCCGTGCTGACGCTCTCACTTGCCGCTTCCAAATAATAGTATAAATAGTTCTTGTGCTCAGCTGCCCAAATCTTTAGAGCAGTATTGCAGTATTGCCATGGTGCAGTAAAATTACTGGGCTGCAACCAATGCTTGCTTTAGGCAGTCAATTTTGTTGCCAATTCTTGGGTTGCAGCCATATATCGGCGGCGTGGAAGAGGTCGCAAACCCATGTTTAGTAAGTCGTCCGGCAACACCTGACAGCACATCAGACACATAACCAGCAGTGTGAGGCAGACTCATGGCGAGCACTGCCCAAAAGATAGTCACAGAAGATCAGCTGCACTTTGTACCCACACCGGGGCTCAAAGAATTGAACACACACTTCGGGAAACGTATCCGGATTTTCCGCACACCGGGGCTCAAAGAATTGAACACACACTTCGGGAAACGTATCCGGATTTTCCGAAGCTCACTAGTGGAGAATGGGGCCCCCGAAGCCTCACTGGGCCACCTGAGTGCCTTTGCGACTGCACTGCACTGCACTGCCTGTGTATATGCTTATCCTTGCGAATCCTTTGACACCCCGAAGCCACAGGAGACTGCACTATGTACCCACGCCGGGGATCAAAGGATTCAGCACACACTTCGGGACACTCATCCGGATTCTCCGGAACTCACTAGTGAAGAATGGGACCCCCTAAGCCTCACTGAGCCACCCGGGCCCCTCTGCATCTGCACCGCCAGCGCACTGCCGCCTTGTGCCTGAAGCCGGTTCATCCCTGCCCCCCAAGCTGCGCGAGCCATATCTCCACCACCAAGCCCACGCGCAAGACCACCCCTCTGCTACCTGAGCCTCGTTGGGCCACCTGAGCCCCTCTGCGGCTGTCCTGCCGGCGCATTGTTGCTGTGTCTCTGAAGCCGGCTCACCTCCGCCAATCGAGCTACCCCTCCACCACCAAGCCCACATCCCACATCACTGCCTGTGTGTGTGTGTATGTGCACCTTATCCTTGAACAGACTCCTTTGGCACCACGTAACCACACAAGATTGGCTGCACTATGTACCAACATCGCGGATGTGTATGGCCTATCCTTGGACCGATTCCTTTAACCACAGAAGCTCGGCTGTGCGTTTACCTCTGCCATAGAGCAGGCCAACCGAATTTCCTGAGCAGTCGACTTGCTTTGGTGGCAGCTGTCATAGAAATCTGCACCGGTCTATGTACACTGACAGCCGGGGTAGCTAGGGGAGCGTTGGTCAAGGAAAATGGCGATCTGGCGAAGCAGTGCAAGGCGCGCTGAGGTCAGGTCGAAGTGCAATGTGCTCCAATCTCCCTATATTCGCTCCCAAGTCCGAGCACGTCGCAAAACATCACTTCTGCCAGGCGCAGCGCATGCATCACGGGCGCGGCCTCCTCACCTCGATATAATCGTCGATGGACTCCACGCCCAGCCTGCAACAAAACCCCGAGGCGCACTGCATCGTCACAACCCTACGGGTGTTCCGCCTTGCACCCAGCTAGGCTCACGCAAGCTGACCGGGGCTGAATGATGCGAGCCACACCCCACATTGAGTGTAGTTTACACCACCACGGCCGCCTTGCATGGACTCAGAAGGTGCAAAGAAGGATGAAATACAATCTGAGTCAGCTTGCTGTATCACTATCAGCTCGAGTCAAGAACCGGCTCTGAGTCCTCCCCCTGACAGCGGGCCCAGAGAGAGAAGCGGATCTGCCAAGCGTTTCCCATAAGGGAGAAGGCTCTTCGATATCTAAAACGCGCCAGCAGGAAGAAGCAGGGAACAATCCGGCTCCCCACCTGGCCCGCAGAGCGAGAGGGGGGGAGAGACAGGACCGGCGCAGCCGCTCGGTGGGAGGGCGCTCATGCTGGGAGGGCGGCCTCGCATTAGACGCCCGGCAGGAGCTACACCCACCGCAGCATGCTGCAGCAAGCACGCGGCCGGGGCAGCGGAGTCTACAAGGTATGCCACATCACGGGCACGCTTGAGGTGCACAGGGGAACGCACTCTGTAAAGGCGTCGATGAAGTCCGAGAGTCGCAGTCGTTGCAAGAACTGCAGGCCGCCCGCCCGGTTCATATCACCTCAACATTTTCTATCACAACATAAGTTGACTCGTGTGACAAAATCCAGACCCTCCCCAACCCCTTCCCCCACAAAGCGCACCGCAGCGGCTGTCGGTGCTTGCAAGCAGCCACCGTCGGGATGGCGCCGTGTGTGGCCAGGGGCGCCCGGGTTATGGGGCAGTCGGGGGGATGAGAAGAGCGGGATGGGGACAAGATGAGTCACCCCCAGAGGGCTGTTGTCTACATCCTCGTTTGCTTGTGTCTTCTCCAATTGGAACATCTTCAGCTCTTCCACTTGCAGTGCTGCAGCGGTGAAGCGTCGGCGCTGAAGCATTGGCAGGCCGATACCTGGCGTGCCTTCTCCCGTTCCCCTCAATGCTCTGAGCCGGTAGAAAGATTGGGTGTGCCACGTGTTCCTATGCAACCGCCGCCATCGAGGCCTCCAGCACCCGTCACATGGATGCGAATCAGGGAGCCAGGAGACCTTGTTGTGAGGGAGGGAGAGGCGCCCCGGAGGAAGCCACCGATTTAGGCGCGTGATTAGCATTTGACCTCTACGCCATGCCAAGGCACTCCATCTGAGGTGCGGATGCTGGCTCTCGGGCGCCGTGAACCTTTCTTCACGGGCGAGAAGCGTTATCACGCTACGCACCGATCAGGTCATCCTCCAGGACTTCTGGAAAGTCCATCACGTACTCCACCCCGAGCTGCTCAAACTCCTCCAGGAAGCTGCGCGCACGACGCATTGCACCGCGTGTGAGCGTACAATCAGAAGATCAGCGCGCGTAAGCACTGCCACAGACCGAGGGGTCCCGTAGAGCGCCCTGAGCGAGCCCTGCTCCACTTGCGCTCGAAGGGCCCGCGGTATGAGCAGCGCCGATGCCTAGCTGGGGGCAGCGCCTGCCGGCCATCCCCTGCATTGGCATTCGGCAGCCCCTCCGCGTGTTGCACTCTCGTTGAGGCCTTACCCCCACCTCGGGATGCTCAGTGCAAAAAATACGGGGAGGCGAGGTGCTGCAAGGCGCTCGTGTAGGCATGGGGAGCGGGAGGCGGAGGAGATAGCACGCACTTTTCGCAGCGGATGAGGGACAGCCACCGCTGCGGAGACAAGGCCAGAACCTCCTCCTGGGAGAGGCAGCCCCGGAGCCCCGTCAGCCGTCCATCCTCCGCGGGAGTCTGCCGGATGCCGCAGAGATCGATTCAGGATTCGCCCAGCTCAGCGCAGCGCACCTGCGTCAGGCTACCCACCATCTTGCCCTCCACTGCTCCGGGACCCACAATCTCGCCCTCCCTGCGTCCCATTCCCGCGTCTAGCCTCAGCCCGCCTATCCCACGTCTATGAAGCAGCTGCAAGCAGCTCGCGTGCCGGGATGACCGGCATGCACCGGCGGGTTCAGCGCCTCTGCATGACAGAGGGCGACGGGAGCAGGGACAAATGCAGCGGGCAAGCCCGTCGGGTGGGGGGCGAAGGCGGCTGGGTTCCTGGGGCGCACAAGGTTGGCTGGGCGTCTGTTGACACCGCCGTGCGGAAGCGGCGGCGCTGCAGGGGGGACATGCCGATTTCGATAAGGTCGGTGTCCAGCACCTGCCGTGTACCCCAGAAACCTCCACTAAACTGACCTTAGACTCTCTTTTGGCCGAGCCGCGGTGAAGCTCTCTTTCGGCCAAGCCGCGGTGAAGCTCTCTTTCGGCCGAGCCGCGGTGAAGCTCTATTTCGGCCGAGCCGCGGTGAAGCTCTCTTTCGGCCGAGCCGCG
>LGRX02016283.1:0-25581 GCA_001247695.2 Cymbomonas tetramitiformis
GGGTTGATCAGAATTCGCGCAAGAAAGATAAGGAAGCAACGTGAAAACACGAACTAATTACCATTTTGTAGGAGTCTACACCTTGGCTTCTTCTCTTCTTTACGGTTTCGGACTTATACTATCTGATAAGGGCTGAGCTATGCGAGCCCTGTTATAATATTCAATATTATCAATAATCACTGTGCAGTTGAACAGCATACACAAGTGAACGTATATGCGGGTTTGTGAGTGCAGTTTCTGAATCCAGAGCTGCTGAAGCACAACGCTTCCTCACTTAAGTACCTACGTCTCCCATCATCTTAGATGGTACCGCCATTGGGTTGTGAACCCGAGACGTAGGTTGAACGACCAACATTGTATAAACGACTAGTTCGTTCGTGCTGCGCATGCATGTTCCGTGCATGCTAAAGCGAAAGATGGTTCTTGAAGAATCGACAAGATGTATCTTTGCTCTGTCATCTTCGAGTTCGGAGTACGAACTCTCGATGACAGGGATGCCTGATGATGTGACATAATCATCTGGCGACATGTACAGTCATCGTCGACCGTACTGACGACTGTCATAAATGTATGACACGACTCGACCTGTACAGTCATGATCGACCATACTGTCGAATGTCATAATAATATATGACATGACATGACATGACATGTTATGACACGTATGACATGTATGACACATATGTCATCGGTCATAACCCTGACAGATCTCCCCTCTTAAGAGAGTTGTGACCTCACAACGGGCATACCTTGTATATGTCTTTGATGTCTTTGTTGTTGTCGCTTCTTGCTGGTACCAGTCTTCTTACACCGATTTGAGGCGTCCCTCATGGTGTTTTTAGGTTATTGGGGGGAACTGAGTCCACTTTAGTCCCTCACCTTACAGTTCTTAGGATGTAGCCCACCTTTACGGATATCGTATCGTTGAGTGACGTTCCAAGGTTCAATGAAGAGCGTTTTCGCGATACAATCCTACGTTGGATTACTGATTGATCCACACGTTATCATGTATGTGCTAGACGATTCAAAGCATCCGAAGTCTACGTTACGGATTATTTGCGCTAGCCGTCGTCGCTTTGCGCGATCGATGATCCCACGATTTAACAATTTATAATCGAACGATTCTCGGCCTGATGCAGTGCACCCAACTCTTCCTCCCCTCCTTAAGCTACTTTGGAGGATCCTAGGCGGATTGGGGAGCCCGATTTCGATAATAAACGAACAAAGGGGCTTGTTTTAATGCAAACGGAGCGGCCCTGCTTAACGGAATTGGACTTATAATCCTTAACCGGTCTGCTCAACTCCTCAATGTTTTTGTCCAGTACGCACGCTTTGACGAACATCTATCGCGATGAGTGAGAATGGATTCGCCACGTACTAATGTGAAATTTATTTAGTTATGTTTGTCAAGCACAACTTAGGATCACAACTCCGTCTACCTCAGTCGATGTCTCCGGTAGCTTCGGATGACTGGCCAAGAATCCGATGACAAACCACGGCTTTGGCAAAGGTAGCATTTAGCAGTTTTTATTTATCCACAGATATGATATCTCGCATGTGTGCGTATCTGTGCAAGGGTATGATTTACACAAGGCTCACTACACCTTAGCAAGGAAGGATCAATTCCTGCTCCTGTCATATCAATTTGATGCAGGGTAAAAAATGTTAGGGATATAACCCTTCAGTTCTCGGGTTGCAGCCCATTGCACCGAAGGTGCATCGCAGTCTTTGGGATGCAGCCCTGCAGTTCTTGGGATGCAGCCCTGCAGTTCTTGGGATGCAGCCCTGATATATATATATGTGACCGTTGGATGAAAACCTCTTGGGTACATGTTTCCACGGCCTGATTATTATTTGGTCGGCAATTATTGGCAAAAGTCATCGGCTATCAGCTTTTGACTCAGAAGCCACAATGTTATAGAAGCTTCGACCTATTGTGATCATATGCGGCAGTTATGCTTTCAGCATACGTAGACAATATGATTATGTGGAACTTATAATCCCACTTAAGTTGCATCATGATAAATTTATCCAGGTGTTAACAAGTGTTCAGGATTTGATAAGGGGTTGACGCCCCACAAGTAAAAGGTCACTGTCTCATAAGGCTCGCCTCATGTGTGCGGCTTTGAGGATTAGTGTCCTGGTGAGGCACAGTCATGACGCTTCCTAGTCCATAATGGAGCTGGAAATGAGAATGCTTAAGATATCCGAAGACAGGAAGGCTTTTAGTTGGCCAGAGTTACTGTCAAGATGCTTAACCTTGATGGAATGGCATTCGGATATAAACTGTGTAACTATGCATGACTTATGCATTGGTATATGACTTTGATGAATTGTTTCTTATCATGAACCTGGAAGGAATGTCGGGCTAAAAGCTAGAGTGACGGATTTACTCACTCGGCTTTGCTGTTTATGGAATTCGATGCCTGGTGGCACAACTGGCAATCCTTTGCTCAGATGCTTTCCTTAAGACATTGGCAACAACGTGTGTGCCAGCTTCTCTAGATTTGGGGAGAAACCATGGATCAACAATTTATCAATCAAAACACATGTATCAAGGTTGAATCATCGAATCCTTCAACTCTTGAATTTCGACAATCAGCATCTCAGGCTGTTGACGTCAAAGTGATGGTCGTAAGCTTACAATATAGCTTATTCGCATTTGAAAAACCATCGTTCTCCTATGTCAGTGCCCTTCATATAATATGATAGAGCCGGAGAAATATGCATCTATGATTTCTTCATAATGAACTTTATGTGTCAATAAGTCAAATAAGACTTCATTTGATGTTTAAATCGGCATGATGTACCGTGTTATCAACTTTATGGCTGCTACATACAGATGTTGGAACTTTTTATAAGATTTTTTAATTTTCCAAGCAAAATCACAATGATGTAAATCAATTTGTGGCAGCTGTATGAAAATGAATGAATCTATACCTTCCTCCCCTCGCAAAAAGAGGTGTATCAAACCAATCAGATGGTGATGGAGGATGTTATTTAATCATTATGCTATGTGAAAAATGATTTGATAGAGAATCAGACTGAGATTACTCATCGAATGCTTTAGAGGTAACAATGTCAATCTGAACATTGATTCTCTCTATGTCATATTGGCGATAGCCTGTCGATTTTAAATGTGGCAAATGCCAGATGATGTCAAATGCAGTTGTTGGTTTTCAGTTCACATATATTTGTCAGTTCAGGATCACTATAGTGTACCCAACTTAGACAATGGTTCTGGAAAATGATTGTCATGATGAACAAAGAAATCAGTGATGGTATCGAAGTTAACTTTGGTATCGAAGCCAATGGTTGACTCTCCATTAAAGAAGTGTCCGTAATGACAACTTACTACGAGTTGCATTTTCGTAGTTGATGGATGGCTGAAATGGACAACCATGTTCTATTCATAAGGTATGACATGGCATTGCCTAGTGATATGTGATGATCACTTATCTCAATGGTGCCCGTTTATTTTTGGGCAAACATTATTCAGAGACTTGCTATGATAAAGAAGTATGAATGATGGATGTGTCATTTCAATCCGTTAAAATTGTGACTTGTTGATGACTATAAAATTTCTGTCACTTTCCAGAATGAAGATGAACTGCGCTTGGAAACCAGCTGTAGATTGCGGTGGTCTGGCTTTTCCCAAAACTTCGTGGCCTAATGGTCGAGGCAACAAGTTTCTAAACATTCCAGAATGAACTTTCAGAGAGTCATGATTCTTTAATGAAGCATGCGTGTCTTATGTGTTGGAATGATGTGAACCACAAGTATGATGTCAATCTATATGTGGATGGTTTATACAATTGTATGCTATTCCACAAATAAGATAGTGATGTCAGAATGAAAACTTTGGACAGTTGCAACTCAGTACATACCTGAGTGCATTCAAATCCACTTGTATGCTCAGAATCTGAATCTAATGTACTTGTATATGTACAGGATAGAATATATTTTCTATGTGATTCTGGATTCAGGAATTAGAGTCAATGAAAAACTCCTTTCCTATTTCAGAGGATGAAACCTTTATTCTTTAGGTGCAATACCTTATCTTACAAGTTTCAATCGATTTTTTCAAATATGTCACTTATGGTGATCAGACTGGTCAATTTTACAGCATAACCATTCCCCTCGCTTAAGGAGATGACTCCCATCATAGGGTGGTATTTTGGCTGTTTTCTTGACACATGGAAAACATGAGTAACTCTTGGACAATGTTGGGATAAACATCTTAGATTAGCTGTGCTTGATCGCTCTATGCCCAAGAATGACCGAAGAGATTGCTTGCCATTTTTCAGCCATATAGCGTGGAGGCTGCTTAAGAACGGTTGGGTCATAAGCTAAATAGCTATGTCAGCTATGTCGGAGGCTGAATAGCCATGATTGCACAGACTCTGTCTTTTATGATGAATAGACCTTTGAGAAATGGTGTCTAAAAAATTCAATTGACAACAACTCAACCTTTTGGTATGATGTAGAGCTGATAATCTTTGTTGCACTTCAATTGTTTATTGTGCACTAATGAAATGCCTCGTGATATATAATCTCACAGAATAGGCATTGCTCAATGGCGATATGATCAGATATGTAATGATCAATGAAGACAAGATGATTGGTATGGCTCATTCAGTAGGCATAATTACCTCAAAGAGATGCCAATACACGGATACATATCAAGACATAAGGGCAATAGGCTTATTGTATAGCCTTCAAGGTAGCTAGCATTTATGCTGCATTGGTCAGCTCAGTGGCTTTGACCTTTTTAGGTGTTGTACTCAGGCCGTGGCCTGCATATTGCATTGAGTAATCTTGACACCTTTAATGATCCAATCAGATGATATGTATGAAGTATCAAGAATGGTTGCCCTTTTCAATGATCATTGGTGGCAGAGGCTATAGTGCTTGCACCGTGTCAATATACAATTCTAGTCTGGATACATGCTAGACTGAATGTATACAATGTCTGTGTCTTCAAAATCAAGCTCATATGTATGTCATGGCTGATGTATGTGTCAACTTAATGGAGTTCTGTATGGTTTGACTGTATACAGTCAGGCTTACCAAAACAAAACAATGATGCAACTTACTTGTTTTATTATTTATCTTTATTATTTATTTGGGTTTTAGTTGTATTTCTAGCTTACTTTCTTCCCCCCTCAAGGAAGTGTATTGCTAGGCGGTTGTCAAGCGCCGTTCAAATACAACAGAGGTCCGACCTCTATGTGATGACGTGGAAGCTTTCTATGAAGCTGGATAGCAGTTATCGGGTTGCAGCCCATTGCACCAAAGGTACATTGCAGTTATTGGGATGCAGCCCGAATCCACGTCATTAGCGTGGGTCATATAATGCCCAAGCATGTGGTGTATATATATAACACTACCCTTCAGCGGCGAAGTGGTTTGCTATTACCATCATCGTATGCTGTGGGATATCAAATATATGATCAGAGAGCATGGATATATATATATATGTACCATGTTTGTCAATATCGGAGAGACTATGTCTTCTTTAAAATCCTCATGACTATATGTATAATGGTTCTGATGTCAACACCTTCTCTCTGAGTGATTTATTAATTTCAGATGTAATGTCGTGGCATGAAATACGTCCACGTCATTGGCATGAGTCATGTTGTGTCCATGCATACACGATCTTAGCGCAAGTCACAATACAGTGCCCGAGCATACGCGATTTTAACGTAGGCCACATTGTGCCTCCATTTATTACATCTGAGAATATATGTTACCCATCATTGTGAGTATAGACAACATTGTGCTGATTGCAATGCTTTCTCTGGTGACTTTTATATCACAGATTATACCAATGTGGTGATCAGTCCAGTGCAATATTTTGTCACCGGAATGTACAGGGATTGTGAATGATTGCAATCCAGCCGGAGGAATAATCTCAACAGCTATTCTGTATTAATGAATGCATCGGAGTTATACTCATTTCGATGATTCGAAACCCATGTCATTTGTGATAATGACAACTCATATGAATATATAGGGTTTTTATTAGAATGCTTTTATGTGATGTCAATATATTATGAACAATTCACTTGCATCTGAGGACAACGGAGTTACGCTTAGAAGGTCTTAAATGGTGGTCTCCCAACAGTTATCAGTTGTTATTCTGGTGCCACATTCTGCCTTCTGCACTGGGACTATATCATCCAGTCTTACAACGATGCACTTGTCCTTCCCACTCTTATGTACGGCTATAGTGCCAAAGTGTATCAGGTGGGACATATACATACATATATATATTATATAACTATCATCTTCTGATCCAGGAAATGCAATTAAGCATGGTATCAGGTTGTATGTTATGTATATAGTTCAGCATTTCAAACTTACTCGAGAATGTAAATGCTGAGCAAAAGTCAACTTATAGTTATTGGGATATAATTTCCCATCCGAGTTTACACTTTATTAGTGATGGTGGATTCAACGTTGTACAGATTTCAACGTTATTTGTGGATGCAGTGATTTTATCAAAACCAATCCATCAGAAATTACCAGATCGGAATATAAAATGGATATATGTGTAATCCTATCCACCTTCTTCCCCCCTTGAGGAAGTGTAAACTCATAGGCAGTCAGCTGCTTATATACCTTATAGCTTATAGCTTATAGCTTGCAGTCCTTATAGGAAGCAGCTCATACAGTTTTAGGGTTGTTGCCCAATACATAATCATGTTTGTGTCAACAACAGCATGATATGTTAATGCCAAATACGAAGTTTTACGGAATAAAACTGGTATTTTAGAGCATATATCGTTACAGTGGCCCTGTTACTCAATACAGTGTTTAGGGTGTTACTTAGTATCAGTAACCCTAATACAGGTAAAAAATAAGCAGCATAACGTTTTTGCAAAGATTTTTAAGCAAAACTGCATTTAATACCCATATAAACGTAAAGTGTTTTTTAGGAGGTAGGTTACACCCCTGTTACACACATTTAATTTTAGGGTTGTTACAGGGCGTTACACATGCTGCATAAATCAGGGATTGACATTTGATATATAAACATTCATTTTATCGAAAAAAATCAATCCGAATTTTTCAAAATGTGTTTTACGTACAGCATTTTGAGAGATTTATTGCCATAGCAATAGCGTTACCCATATATATTCAACACCTAATATCTAGGGTGTTACATGAGATATGACATGTGTCATTATGATTTCCTGATACCTTAATAGGTATAAAATCATAATCTCACATAAAATGGGCACACATTTTTCGTTTTGAAATCATGCGTGGAGCATTTTTACCTATTTTACAGCTTTTTCAGCCGTATATATATATATATATATATATATCACATCTCAGTGTGTGTGTGAGTTGCAAGCTAAACAAATGCTGCAACTTTCTTCACTTTTGCACATGATATTTTTCATGGCACAATAGTGAATATCTCAAAAATTCAACATGTATGGTGAACATGAAATATGGTTTTTTCTGATTGAAACCCATACAGGCAATTGCACTCTCTGGTGACATAAAGATAAATCAACTGCAAGTGGATTCACAGTTGTGTCAGATCCTAAGATATATTTGAATGTACACAACGAGTATATCAAGTATCTTTGTGTTCAAATACATCTGGACACTGCTAGATATAATCTGAGCAGTATTTACACAACACCATGTTTGTGTGTGTATGTCCATAACCTTTGTCAGTTCATTTATGGTTGCTGATCTGAGTTGGTACATGCATGTGAGTGATCAGTTCTGAATCAACTGTCATATGCAATGTAGATTTTGATGTTGCTCCAGCGATAGTGAATATGGCATGGGCAGTGCTCAGCAGTTACCAGCTGCATATTGAGCACTGATACTGCCTTCGGGTCTGGAGATATTCTCCATCCAGCCCTACAGCATGTTGTTTAATCCTGTTACCATTACTATCGCCATCGCTGACATCCAGTACGCACATGTGTTTACTGGATGTTATCCACATTATTGTATACATTGTTATTGATATATTCACTCTGAGTCAGTGAATGTCAATGTATAATGAATGATAGTGTTTGTGCAGTGTATAGTACTGCTGATTAGTACTAGTGTGTGTGTGTGTGTGTATTTGTTTGCACACACTTTGCAGTATCTTTATGGATATCACAATATCCTAACAATCATGCAGACAGTCAGTATACCACGTACTGTTTATATCTAACATGATATATATAGTTTAGGGATTGTTGTAATTCCATGATAATCTCATTATGAGTTGATGATAAATTTTTACATGAAGCTCAGGTGAGCATTCCTTCAAATAATCCACCATAGAATGTACGTGTTACCTGGAGAGCATCTCGGCTCCACCAGGGTACGACAAAGTAATTATGGTGTTGTGATTATTGTCAGGCACCCTTTGCAACATGAATTCAAATATAAACTAACTTTCACTGCAATATGTTTGTACTCTATGTACTACAGCTGTTATCGTGTTCAAGCTGTAAAGTATAATAAGTATGTACTATTTACAACATTGCAATCATTTAGTCTTAAGATGTGTGCATGATATAGAAGTGCATGCGCTGTATATTGATGATTGCTGCAACTGGAATAATTGTATGTGTGTGTGTGCTGATCTGCACACACATGTTGTGCATAGATCATTGTGCTGCCACTTAGTATAATGCTGATGATCAAAAGTATTGTGTGGTCATCAGAACATTGGAATCTGCTGCAGTATAATGATAATGCATTCACAGCAGTATGTATGCTGACAGGCCATAAATCATTGCACGCAGTGATTGTAAACAGTGCGTAGAGATGATTTGCAATAATAGCTGATGTATGTTGTATACTAATGCGAGTGCGCTGTTGATGACAAGTATGAATTGTCGTCGCCATTCATTAGCATATGATACAGCATATTTTTCAAGCGTGATTCATGCGGGCACACGCATGCTGCAATCAACTTCTGAAAAATATGTGACCATCGCGCAGTATGTGACCACCGCGCATGCTGCCACCTGCAATTTAGTAACAATCGCGCAGTATGCGAACATAGCGCATGCTGCCATATGCAATTTAGTGACAATCATAAAAATTGCGATACTGCGCTGATGATTCTACCGCGCGGAAACGATTCCGCCAACAATTCATCGCATCCGCGAACATGCATATATCCGTGAACCGTTTATCGTATACATTTCATTGTTGCGCCGATATATGCCATATGCACACCTTATCGCGTATATGTGCGATCAGCTGTTGTGCAAGTGCGCTGCGGAAAATCTCCTCGCACAATTATGCGCTGTCGATATGCGAACTATTATTCGGGCTGCAGATATTCAATATTTGCGAACGCTGTCGTATATGCGCCCTCCTGCAAACCTGCGAACAATATTAAATATACTACGCGTATATCACTGCACCCACTTGAGTTCTCGAGTGTCGCGCCTTGACGACTTTTAGAATACCACTGATAAGGGCTGAGCTATGCAAGCCCTGTTATAATATTCAATATTATCAATAATCACTGTGCAGTTGAACAGCATACACAAGTGAACGTATATGCGGGTTTGTGAGTGCAGTTTCTGAATCCAGAGCTGCTGAAGCACAACGCTTCCTCACTTAAGTACCTACGTCTCCCATCATCTTAGATGGTACCGCCATTGGGTTGTGAACCCGAGACGTAGGTTGAACGACCAGCATTGTATAAACGACTAGTTCGTTCGTGCTGCGCATGCATGTTCCGTGCATGCTAAAGCGAAAGATGGTTCTTGAAGAATCGACAAGATGTATCTTTGCTCTGTCATCTTCGAGTTCGGAGTACGAACTCTCGATGACAGGGATGCCTGATGATGTGACATAATCATCTGGCGACATGTACAGTCATCGTCGACCGTACTGACGACTGTCATAAATGTATGACACGACTCGACCTGTACAGTCATGATCGACCATACTGTCGAATGTCATAATAATATATGACATGACATGACATGACATGGTATGACACGTATGACATGTATGACACATATGTCATCGGTCATAACCCTGACACTATCTACACTTATTAAACGACCGCACGAGGTATGGTTACGCTTGGTCAACTACAAGACTTCGGTTTCGTAAATCTTAATAGTTATGCTTTTGCTTTCAAGTGTATGCTTTCAATACACAATATACAGCGGTTACGGCTCTTACTTTGTATGTTACAATTCTCAGTTCAGTTCATCTCCCCGAAACGGGTTACACTTAGAGTTCTTATACATTCAGGAACTCTTTCCATAACTCAACTGTACTGAGTACTCCGTACAACAGTCTAGGCACCTCACATCAACATCATTCTGATCGGTCCTACTGTACTCCGTACTGAGTACTCCTGCGTTTTATACTTAGCCGTTTTTCTTGCTCGTGTGCTTGCCTCCTAGCACACAGTCAGGGCTGCCTATACAGATTTCAGCACACCACCCCAGCACTGTGGGTGGTGACTGACCAGGAGAGTCAGAAAATGTAAGATGTAAGTGTCAGGGCAGAAGCTACGTAGGTGACAAGTCTAACTGCCAATCCAACTGTGATATTCTGATACACAAATTGGAAACCTCTAGGTAGCACGCGAGCAGAATCATACGGGCAATTAAGGCACCGCTAAACAAGTGAAAGGAACCGTGCTAGCAAGTCAGTTTGAAGAATATAAAGTAGTCAAAGCAAAACATAAACCAGATTTAAGAAGTCTTGGAGGTCACAGGAGTTCTGCACACCACCATGTTGGTGTGCCCCCAGAGTGAGCAAGGAGTCAATCAACAGCATCATAGTAGTCAGCGGTGGCCTCACGGAATAGTAATAGGAAGTAAAGAAGCCAGTACCGTAGTAGTGCTCCACATCCAGAGGTCCGCTCTCATGTAATGCCATACCGTAATAAAATACCATGCCGAAGCCCAAATCCGCTTGAGCTAAATCCTGAGATGCTAGGAAGCTTAGTCTGTCAGGAGGCTCGGGCGGCTGAAGCGGTGGCACATCGTCAGTCAACAAGAGACCCTGAGCCGGCATCACCGATCCAACAAAATCATTCGTAAAGTAAACTGACGGAGTCTCCCAATCGAGATCACCACCAGGCGAAGGCATCTCCGTAGCCGGTGCACATGCCGACACAACAGAAGCCGTGGAAGCCGAAACAGATACACCTGCAAAAGAAATGCATAAGAGAGAAAGCACCGCGAGAGCGCCGATTGCCGGCGTGCCAAAGCCGAAAGGCGGCACACCGCACCCGATAGCACTGGCCGGAGCTCGCGGCTTCACCGCGAAAGTACCGTCGGCGAAATCCTCGTAGTCGTCCGTGGCATAGCCTGTCAGGTCAGTCGGGTGGACGGCGGCGTGATTAACTGTCTGCACGAAGCCTCCGAACTCACCGCATGTCGCCTCCGTGGTCGGGTCACCCGCGCCGATTGA
The DNA here is from genome assembly GCA_001247695.2 of Cymbomonas tetramitiformis. NCBI lineage: Eukaryota > Viridiplantae > Chlorophyta > Pyramimonadophyceae > Pyramimonadales > Pyramimonadaceae > Cymbomonas > Cymbomonas tetramitiformis. Next base: position 11,425 of record LGRX02016283.1, read on the forward strand.
GTTGGCGCGGGCTGTGCATGGCCTTTACCTGCGAGGCAGGCATAGCAGGGGCCGGCACGGCGGACGCCGATGCCGCCGCACCAACTGCCGGAACCTGCCCCTCCGGTGTGATCCCCGCCGCAGCGGTAGGGCCACACACCAGAGCCGACGCATGCTCCTCAACCGCACTCCCAGGAACAAAGGACGCGTGAGTGTAGTGTACCTTTTTTTCTTGGGCGGCCTGAACCTCAGTGGTGAGGGCATCAAGCCGCCGCAAGATGTCCTCGTCGTCCGCGCCGTCGGCCGCAGGCTGCACGCTGAAGCCGTAGGCCGACACGTCGATGCCGCCAATCCCGCCCGCGGAAAGCACAGCGGGAGGACCGTAAGCCGACGCCGCACGGGCGAAGGCCTCCGGACCATCATCCGCAGCCTCCTGGAAGACCTGCACAAGTGCCAGAGTGTGGAGACCCTCCGCATCCTCCTCCTCAATAGGAATGCAGAAGGCCGCTGCCGTGGCCGACGAATGCTGGCGCCCACCAAGAGGGCAGTCGCGGTACGCGTGATAGGCGTCCCCTTTGCCCGCCTTGCGGCAACGGTGGCAAAGGGGCTTCGCCTTCATGTTGTCCCTGTCGAAGCCCACAGGCGGTGCCGCGTGCACACCCACCCGATGGCCTCGCGGATGCTGCTTACCGCGCGGTTGTGGTTGTTGCTGTCGCTGGACCGCACCCGCACGATTGTCTCGCACGAGCGCCTTCAAGGCGGCGATCTCGTCGAGGAGCGAGAACCGCGTACTCAGACGACGTGATAAGCGCGGAGGGCTTACCGCCCGCCCCCAGCGTCTGCTTCTCACGCACTGCCACCCCATCGTCCGACTGCGCCCAGGCCTGAAAGATAGCCACGACGAGGGCCTGAAGCGAGCGGAGAGTGACCCCGCCGAGGTCACCCGCAAGCGGGTACCACACCTTCACCGCCGCGTAGAAGATCGGGTCGAGGCGGTTGTAGAGCGACAGCTTGCGGGTCTCGTCGGTGGGCTGCCAGTCAGGAGCGCGGTTATCCCGCACCAAACGTTGCTCACGAGCCAAGATGGGCTGCGGGTCAACGCCTGCGGGATAACGTAGAGTCGCGTGCTCCTGCTGGTGGCTCTCACGTAGCGCGGCAGGCACGCTCCCCTTGATAATGTCGATAAGGGCGCGACGCCCATCTCGGTCAGCCGAGGAGTCCGTACCGCGAAGCCAGGTGTCCGCCACGGAGTTGCGCTCCACGACGAGGGCCGACACGTCGTAGAGAAGCCCATTAACCTTCTCGATAACCAGAGAGGTGGGGTCGTCGAGTTCAAAGGGAGCCAAATCCAGCCCAGCGGACTGATGAAACTCGGTACGGAAGCTGCACCACCAGCTTAGAGAGGCGGTCCGCGTCGTCAGTACCACGATAATGATGTTTCTTGTAACCAAGGATATCCTCGCGGATACCCTTGGCCCAAGCCCGATGTAAACGCCCCTTGTAGACCAAGTCGACCGCGGCATGTTGGTCAACAAGGTGCTTCCGCAACGCGACAACGGCGTCGGCGTTGCTGGAAGCAGTAGGGGGCACCACAGGCGGGGTGCTAGCGACTGGGGTGTCCCGAACCGCATCCGTATAAGCCGTATCGAGGCGTCCAAGTCGGAATCCTTCAATGGGCGCTTGCGAGCTCGTGTAGATGCTGCCATACTTCCGAAAGCCAGAGAAAGGATGATGCGCGGTAGCACGTTTGGGTGTTGTGGCGGAAATGGAGGGAAGACGAAACGGCAGAACGTGCGGAGCGGCGAAAAGAGCGTGGGGCACTTGCAAATGTCGATGTGGTCGAAGGTGTCCGGAGCACCAGCCCAAAATACGTAAACCAGCGGGATCAGCGCAGGTAGAATAACGCAAATGAACATTGCCAAAACCGAGCAATAGCAACGCGCGGTGCTCATGACTCGCAGCCGCAAGAGACGCCTACCGTAAAGTCATGCCTCAAATCCTAGTCGCACCCAAACGCGCAAGTGCGCACCACCTCTTCAAGCGGCTGTTTAGCCAATCATGGCCAAGATAGCAAGTGGAATAAAAGCGTGGATGGGGCCACGACCTACCGGAATATCCTAGTACACCAGATATCAGATAGTCCCGTACTTAGTGTGGATAAACTGTCTAAGATAAATAAACCCTAAGCTAGATATACCCGGAACGGTCTCGGACGGTCTCAGAGTCTAGCCTACCTGTGACACCGCCGCGTGTGTCACAGTACGAACCTACAATCCAGTGTCGGCTGTCGGGTCCTCGGGATCTGTCATAGGGGCCTGACCGGGACTCCCAGTCAGGGCTGCCTATACAGATTTCAGCAACATGTATGGGCCCTGCCGTGTAACCTTTGCATGACCCGATTCATCTCTGTGGAGCTCACCCACCCATTCTTGTCACCCGGAATAGCGCGAATAGCGCGAATAGCGCGAATCTAGCGCGAATGACGCTGACGTGACACTCGGAGGGCTGGAAAGAAAATGGCTACAGTGACATGCCACCTAGTGCGTCACGCGTCATCGTCATCGTCAACGTCACCCCAAGAGGACCGCGTCCCTGGTCCTCTGGTCACCCCTCAGGGCGCGTCCAATTTAGGCGCGAGCGCGCGACTAAACTCCACCCTTATGATGACTCAATCTCTCGAGACTCAACGAATCAGAACAGAGAAATCGTCCAGGTGTGAACTGTGAAGTCCAGGTGTGAACCATCTGGTATGACCTTGATCGTCGATCGTACAGTCGAGTGTTCAGCGTGACACGACAGGTACTCTGCTATGCTACTCTCGTCTGAACTCTCGTCGTCTCGTGTCGTCGCGTCGCGTCGCGTCGTGTGCCATGTCATGTCATGTCACCGATTCGTGATGACTATGACTGTCGATTGTTGAACTGTTTTGTGTTTCTTGTCCTCACTCAAGTCTGTGCTCATGCTTGAGCTTGTGCACGCCAGTCCCACGCCAGTCCCACCTCCCGCGCCGGTCCGCTCGCCTCGCCTCGTCCTTCTGATGCGCTCCGTACTGTACTGTAGGCGTAGCTCAAGCTCGAAGCTGGTAGCACGCCAGCGCCATCGCCAAGTCGCCAGCGCCATGCGCCAGCGCTAAGTAACAGAACTTTTGGATTTCCAAAATTGCGTTGGCAATTTGGTGAGAAACAGTGTGAGCGACACCCTCCCATTCAAGTCTGGAAGATCTTGAGGGTTTGTCGATCTCGATGATTTTACTGTTGCTGCTTGCCATTGGAGCTCCTTCCCGGAGCTATGCGTTCTCTGATACTGAAATCGTTGGCTGTGGAGGTTTCGTGGAGGTACAGCACAGAACGTATCCTCTTTTATTTAGTGGTGCATGGAAAAAACAGTGGCAACTTTTTCCAAACTATCTTTCCGTTTGTATGAAATTATTTTACGCGAATTGGCAGAACAAACAAGTCTTCCAGCACTTGTGGGTTGTGTCCCAGAGCGCTTTGCAGCGATCCAAATAGTAAGAACGTCGAATTGTGTACAACAGGCAAGCGTTGCGTTGGCCAAGTTGAGGAAGACAACAGATCCAAAACTCGATTACTCTTTCATAAAGGTATGAGCAAGCGCCGAGAGTTGTTGAGCCCTCACATGAGGCAGATCTGTCCTTCGTGACTTCACGAAATGATCCTTTCCGAGGTGTAAAGTAGAAACGAAACATACATCAGAACTGGTTCTACAACTTGTTTCGTCAAATCTTTTTGTCGGAATCCCTGATCATGTTTTCTCCGAGATCCCTAAGCGTCCACCTGTGCTATCTCTTCTAGTCCGGGACAACGGGACACCGCGATCAATCTGTGGTGAACTACCTTTGCCGCAAATCACCTTAGCCATAATTTAGTTTCGGATAAATTTCTATATCTCAGCAAGATTTCCTACTTCCTAGCCGTCAGCCAACCTAAGCAAGTGTCAATATCGTCCATGCCCCGAAAGGATATTGCTTCCACCGGCCTGCTATGCGTTTGTTGTTCTCTGCCTTGTCTGCCGTGAGCGCCTCCTACAAGCGATCTCGAGGGGGACCTCCTAGGTTTGGTTTGTTTTTCAGCTAGTCACGTTTCATACTTTACCCTACCCAACCTGAAGTACGTACTTCGGCGGATTTTGCCAGACGTAGATATCTCGCTCTGTCCTACTTGAGCTAGAGCTCGTGAAACGGCACGCTCCACGGTGAAACACAGATTCTTTGTGCAAGGTCCTCAAGCGCTTCTGAACGCTTTTGTATCGAGCATCCAACCTGATGTTCTAATCGTCCGTGAGCATATGTTCCTGGGAGGTTGATGAACTTGCGTGCGAAGCTTTTCAACATCCAGCCGTGTCACCCTGCTGTTTATCGACTCCTAAGAAGTCCTAGCTTTGTGATACGCTTACCTGATGCGCCAGGTTGAGCTCCACACCACCGAGGGACTTCGTAAATATCAGACAGAGTGTGCTCCGAATGGATACTACTTCATGCCAGTGTACGACAAGGGAACCTTCGTAATAAAGGTAAGCTCAGGTGTAGCTGGGAAGCCTGTAAATGCAGTTATACCTGCCGGAACCCGCACGCCTGTCTTATCTGCACCACCACTTCCTGCAAGTCCGCATGATAGGTAACATGTACAACATTCCGCCTCCGCCTACTGCTGCTACCACCGCTACGACACCGCTGTTGTCGACGGCTTGCTTGCTTGCGCGCTGTGTGAGCAGGTGACAGGTCCCGACGGCTGGGCCTTCGAGCCTAGCGCCGTCACGGTCGTGGTGGACGAGGACAACCAGTGTGGAGGGGGTGAAGACATCAATTTCCGCCTAACCGGCTTCTCTGTTAAGGGTCGTGTGTCTGGGGCGGTAAGCAATCTGCTTTCAATCTCGGCGGCCTTACTTTTTTTCAAAAACGCAGTTTTGCTCCCCGAATGTCAAAGAGTTCTGGTCAGCTGCCCTGGCCCCACTCCTCAGGGTTTTCGGTGTGTGATCGTCGCGGTTTGACCGTCTTCTGAGAGGGTCCCGAAACGGGCCTGCCCTTGATAGTGTAGGCCGATCCTGTATTCGGGAATGTCAACAAGTGCGAAGCGGACACTGAGTTGAGGGTTACTCAAGATGGCTGACACTGAGCTGAAGGGCGCAAAGGGGGTGTGGTTGACTCTGAGCTGAGAGATGCACAAGATGGACACTGAGCCTACATGCCATGCGTCACGATTGGCAGGCTGGTGGCACATCATGTGCGGGCAGCGAAGAGGGCCCCCTTGGAGTGACCATGCACTTAAGTTCAAATGTGAACCCTTCTGCCGAGGCCGTCTCCGTGACCACGGGACCGGGTGGTGAATACACATTCAGGTGCCGGTTCCGTTTCCTGTTCTGTTCCCACACCATGTGCCGCACCCACTGCTGCGTGAAGTTGCCCCCGCGTCCAACTCCCTATGCCTGCTGCCTTCTCCGCAAGCACGGATTCCTTTTTCAACGTCGAGACACTGCTGCAGGTTATTGTGGTGGAAGCCGGTTGGGCCTCCAGCTCGGCACGGCCGCCTGCTCTTGGCCGGTGTGGGTGAGATATGCGGGGTTGTTCATTCACTCAGCAATCTGCTGGCGGGGAAGTACTCCCTGACGGCCACGCACCCGAAGTGGACCATCACCGGCGGTCCCGTCGAGGTGGAAGTGAACTGGGACAGCGTGGAGGCTCCCTCCAGCCTCACCATCAATGGGTGATCTTATGCGTCCATCATCCCGCCTTTTCAGTCCGTCGGAGCTCGGCACATTTTTCCCATAGCTCTTGCCTCCTCAGCCAAGATTTATCCGGACGATCGATGCCCCCGCCAATTCGCTTGGATTTGATTCCTCCCGTCTCTCGGCGAACAGTTCTGATTGGTGCCGGCTCTCGGGCTGACGTGCTGTCTGCTGCAGCAGGCTGCCCTCCTTTGTGCCGAGTTGAGTTCTTGAGGGTGTGGATACTGCAGGTACGACATGTGGGGCGAGGTGATGTCTCAAGGCAGCCCCGTGCTCGGCGTTCAGGTGTGGCCGTTCTCTGCTCTGGCCCCCCGGACCCGAGTCGCGGAGATGCTACATCCACGGTCTCCTGGCCCCTGTGACTGCGGCTACACTGGTTGCGGCTGCTGTTGTAAGCGTGCAGCACCGTGACCGCACACGGTGCTTGTTTGCATACACATCCGGTAGCTGCATAATTACCTTCATCCCAGTCCACTCGGGCCGGGTGCTGTCACTGTGAAGTATCCCTCGAGCCGTGAGGGCAGATTCGAGTTTCTGGCTGGCCGCAGTGCAGGGCCGGTGTGACTATAGCAGGGAGGACGACGCGGCTCTTACACCGTTGTGGTTGCGTGTGGCAGGTGCTGCTGTTCTCTTCGGACGTGAAGAGTGTCGGGTGTCCTGGAGGGGTGAGCCCCGAGGCTAAGAAGGAAGGGGCGCTGTGTAGCGCCATCACCGATGAGCGCGGCATCTTCATATTCCCCGAATGCCAGTGCGGCGAATACACCCTCGTTCCACGGTGCGCCCCGGTGACAGATTGGGAGCTATCCCGACGATACATTCTGGTTGCTGTTTTTCCTTTGTCCCATGTGTCTGCGCTGGGACAGAGCGACCCTTTTGAGAACAAGCTCCCAGTACCTTCTCCCGTTATGGCGAGCACCCTGGTGTAATATGACTTGTCGAGGCTCCATAGGGGGGTTCGTCACGGAAGGGTCGCTCGTGCCACGGATCTGTGAATCCGCTACGCTGTTTCAGGTACCAAGGTGAGCACACAGTATTTGACGTGGCCCCGGCATCAGCGATGGTGCGCATGGGGCACAGCAGCACGCGGGTCAGCACCGTGTTTCAGGTGCGAGGCAACCTGGCATCACCCTGACATCCTGCGCGCAGGGACACGGACCCACGGACCCACGCTCGCTGGCGATGACGCTTAAACCTTAACCCACTTTTCTGGCCTGTTCCCGCTGCTGTGGTCCCTGCAGTGGGGTGGCGCGCCTGAACCGTGCTATGGAGCAACGGCGAGGGCGAGCGGAGGGGGAATGACACATGCAGTTTGGGTCGACAGGTGACCGGGTTTTCTATTGGTGGGCAAGTCGTGGACGGCGCTGGGAATGGGATCGCTAAGGCCACTGTGAAGGTGAACGGGGTCGCACGAGCAACCACTGATGCAAAGGGCAACTACAAGCTGGACTCCGTGACATCCGGTAAGTACACAGTGGAGGCAGAGAAGGCTGACATGACGTTCGGCACCCTCGAGGACTTCACCATCCTCCCTAACATGGCAGCGCTCCCCGCCATCACCGCTACCGCCTACTCCCTCTGTGGGCACCTCACCATCCCAGGTGCGAGGGGGCGCCAAGTTCGGGTCTGGGCACACGTGTTATTGGAGCATACCCCCTCGCATGCGATGACAGCAAGCATACCCCCTGCATGCAATGACAGCAATCATACCCCCTCGCTTTCAATGATGGCAATCATACCCCCTCAAATGCAATGATGACAATCATACTCCCACCGATGTAATGATGGCAATCATACCCCCTCGCATGCGATGACAGCAATTATACCCACACCGATGTAATGGTGGCAATCTGCGCACTGCAGGCGGTGTTTGCGGCATGCAAGGAGAGGTCGCGCACTGCAGGCGGTGTTTGTGGCATGCAAGGAGAGGTCGCGCACTGCAGGCGGTGTTTGTGGCATGCAAGGAGAGGTTGTGGGGTGGCGCGATCATTGCAGAGGCGCGGTTTTCCGGGAAGCGTGTGGTGGCCCTAACGCACGGCCCCATGGACCCCGCGCGCGCCCAGACGGATTCCAACGGCAAATTCTGCTTCATGGTGGTTCCTGGTAAGGCCATGGGTCCCCCCTTACGCCCCCCTACTCATGTACTTCACCCACTGCCCGGCCATCACTGCTTGGTGCCACTCATCCCTGAATACTGCATGCGAGACAGTGCATACAGGTAGGCGCAGGAGGGGCTCAGGGCAAGCTCATACAAGGCTCGTGCTGGACTTTGCCCAAGGCGATGCGCCGTTGCTGATCATGTGGTAGGATGCGCTCGGGGCGTGTGCATGCTGGATTGAGCTCAGGTGATGCGCGTGCTGATTATGCGATGGGAGGCGCTCGGGGCAGGCTCGTACTGGATTATGCCCCAGGTTCAGCCCCGGGAACGAGGCCTGGGGCTCTTCTTTAACCCTCAGCATCGTGAGGTCACTATGGTCAGCACTCCTATCACGGGTGAGCCCCCCCCCCCATCCAGACAGATGTCAATGCAGCACGGAGTGCTCTCTGATACAAGAAGCTAAGATCACGGTCAGCAGCGGCAAAAGGGGTGGCCCATCCCAAACTGTATGAAGCCTGGGTGCATAAGATTCAGCTTTGGGGGGGGATGATTTGTCGCCTCATGCTTTGCTTGATGCAGCCAATAGCAGAGAACGTGGGCGAAGGCATTGACTGCAGGCTGCGCCAGAGATGATAGATGCGGCGAGGTGAGGGGTGGAGCGGGGTAGTTGAGGTGTGGAGCGCAGATGCCTGGAAAGCTTGCAGCGCCTGGTCTGCCTGTCAGCGGGTAACGGTGCGGGGGGGGCGGAGGGTGTGGTCGCAGGCATGGACTTCACGCAGGCGCGGGTGACCGTGAGTGGCAAGGTGTCCTGCCTTGCATCCCCTTGTGGGGCGGAGGTGATGGTGACGCTGACTCCAGCAGCGGCGGGCGGGGAGAGGCTGACCACCACGCTCGGCAAAGATGCCACTGCCCCCGACACATTCTCGTTCACCAACCTCAATCCGGGGAAATACACCCTCGAGGTCCATCAGGTGCCTTGGCCACTACCAAGCTTGGCGCGGGTGCGCGGGTCAGCAGGCGGTCCCCGCGCTCCTGCCCGCACACGATCCAAGGGTCAGCAGGCGGTCCCTGCGCTTCCACCCGCACACGATCCAAGGGTCAGCAGGCGGTCCCCAGGCTTCCACCCGCACACCATTCAAGGGTCAGCAGGCGTCCCCACGCTTCCACCCGCACATGATTCAAGGGTCAGCAGGCGGTCCCCAGGCTTCCACCCGCACACCATTCAAGGGTCAGCAGGCGGTCCCCACGCTCCACCCGCACATGATCCAAGGGTCAGCAGGCGGTCCCCACACTTCCACCCGCACACCATTCAAGGGTCAGCAGGCGGTCCCCACGCTTCCACCCGCACATGATCCAAGGGTCAGCAGGCGGTCCCCACGCTTCCACCCGCACATCATCCGGCGGGTCTGATCACCTGTACGCATGTGCAGTGCTCACAGCACGAAATGCCGCTGCGAGCAAAGGATGGAGGTGGCGCGCGGCAGGACAAGTGGTGCTGGAAGGAGAGCTCCATGGAGGTGGACATCGGCACGGAAGATGTCACCGGGCTTTCGTTCGAGCAGGTTGGCTTCTACTTGCAGGTCCGCACAAGCCACGCCGCCACCGTGCAGCTCAAACTCCCCGGCGAGCCCGTGTCCTCGCAGCTGGAGCTTACTGCTGGCAACAGCCGGCACTGCATCGACAAGCCTGGCATGTACAGCGTGGAGCCCAGCGGTGCGGCCCCCCTCCTCTGACCGCCTCCCTCCTTGCGCTCTGTCCAGCACTTTGAGCCCGAGCTTCACATATAGTGCCATGTCTGGCGGCGGTGGTAACCGGGTTGCAGCATGCGTGCCACCTGTGTTGGACTCCATCTACAGCTGGGAGTTGGGCTGGCGAGGTAGGCTGGGTTAGCAGGAAGATGTCCTCCTGGCAGTCTGATGGAGGGCGGGGAGCGTGGTGGGGGAGATCAGGGTGCTACCGCTTCGAGGAGGAGGGGTACACGTTTGACACAGCGGCGCCACGGGCTCTCGATCTGCGAGCGACGCACTCGCAGCTCAAGGGCACCATCGTGGTTGACGAGACAGCCCAGGAGAGCGCCGGTGCGCTCGGCTCCTCCCTGCCTCTGCTGATCCTGTACTCTTGATGTGGCTTGCTCAGCTCCCCTTCAGTTTGGGCTGCTCTCCCTCCTCCAAAATAGAATGCAGAGCTCGGGAGTAGGAAATCGCTCCCTACGCGGTGAGATGTGACAGTGGGCGGGGCGGGGGAGCTACCCTCTCTACAGGCAATGTGTGGGTGCAGATGGTGCACGACGGGGTGAAGGATGATAAGGGTGTGATGGCGGAGGCGCGGCCGGTGGAGGGCAAGCCCGGGGAGCTGGAGTACACGCACTGGGTGGCTTTTGGGGACCGTATCCGCGTCATCCCCCAGGACCGCTCCAAGGAGCTCCTCTTCTACCCTCGCTCGCGGCAATCTGCCACCGTGGTCCCCCGCTCCTGCCACCCCCCCGTCGGCGCCTTCCAGGCGCGCCATGGCCTCTTCATCACCGGCACCGTCACCCCTGCCATCGCTGCCGTGGAAATCACCGTGCAGGCGCGCCGAGGTTTCCTCTCGCCCCCCTACCCCCAATGCCGTGCCTTACGGCCGACCCAAAAGCTTCGCAAACGAGATCAGTGCAATGAAAGCCGCAAATGGACTCGTCTGCTGTACTGCATGCATCGTGCTTTGCGTCCGTGCGGGAGGTGAGAATCACCTCGCGATTGCTATGGCATATTGGCAGTGGCTGTGGCAGTGGCAGTGGCAGTGGCAGTGGCAGTGGCAGTGGCAGTGGCAGTCGATGCCTTGGAATAGCTTGCATCAAAGTCCATTATTGGAGGGAAGCCGGAATTCCTGGATGCAGGCCCAGGGCTCCTTGATGCCCAGACGCCTCGGTTATTACGCGCGGGTTTGCAGGAAACGCGGGAGCAATTGCTTCACGCACAACTTTGCGTCTGAGGGCCGAAATTCTCAGAGGCGCACATCTGCGGAGTATCATGCCGATCTTCTCACCCCCGGTGCGAATGGAAAGAAGGGGGGATCGGGTACAACGTGGTGGCAGGTGGATCCAGCGAGTCTACTTTAGTGATGACGGACGCGGAGGGCGTGTTCAAGGCGGGGCCCTTCTACGACGATGCGGAGTATGATCTGAGCGCGATCAAACCTGGGTTCCGCCTCGAGCGCCGCAGCGACATGGACACCCCGTACCATTTCACGGCCAAGCGCCTCTCCCAGATCTCTGTCACTGTTGCAGGCACGGACAGTGTGTCAGGGGTCCTCGTATCCCTCAGTGGTGCGTCTGCTGCCCTCTTCCTCTCCCCCTTTTTACGCCCACCGCCCTCCACCCCTGCCATTTATCCAGTCCGAGAATGGTTCCTCTGGTGTCCCCTCTGATCACACTCTGCGGAAGCATAAGAGCCCGCCTCAGGCAAATCCTGGCCTCCTGCAGTCCCCGCCTCTTGCAAGTCGCGCCTCCTGCCTGATTTGGCGCACGGCTCGGTGAGTGAGGCTCCCCGGCGCCTATGATTGGTGGAGGGTTCCTCCGCTGACTTGATAACTCCAGTTCGAGATGCGAGATGCGGAACCGAGCTCCAGGCATGCGGCCCAATTCAGGTTCGGGGCTCGCTCCGAGCCCCCGGCCAAGCGAGCAGTGCTGACCAGGTTGTCCGTGCTCAGCCTCACCCCTCTGCCGGGCTCGTATGTGTCAGGCGACGACGGATATCGCAAGAACGCTGCCACCGGACAGAGCGGGCAGCTTGTCTTCCCCGAGCTGAACCCTGGTGCGTCACGACCCTCTCAGAGATGCCATGCACTGAATCCATCGCGCCCAGCGCCATTTCCTTCTGCCCTGCGTGCGGCAGCAGTGTTTAGGAGGCCTAGCCTTGAGCACTAGGCTCCCCTCGCCACTGGAAGGCACAGGCGACGGGCGCCGCATGCCGCATTTCTTCTCTCAGGTGGATGGCGCTTGGCCTCTATAGAATCTCAGCTGGGTGGAGCCGATATGGCAGAGGGGGGCATGCATGCCTTCCATCGAGGAGCTCTCGAGGAGCGTAAGGGGTGCCCGGGCGCTGTGGTGGATGGGGTTATGGGGTGACCAGGTACCTTTTATGTGCGCCCCTTGCTCAAGGTAAGCTGGTGCCTGCCGGCAGTCTGTTGGCTTCTCTGCCAGTAGAGCCCCAAGGACACTTCGTAGGCTTGAGACTCTGGCTGCGTACCGCGCCCAGCCGCACGAGGGATGACCTGAACGGCAATCGGGGATTTGTGGGGCGGCTGGCACTGCACAGGAGTACAGTTTTGAGCCGCCATCATCAGCGGTGAGCGTGACGGAGGGGGAGACGCGCGAGGTGGAGTTCACTGGCAAGCGGGTAAGCCACTGCCCATCAGCATGTTTCCTCAGCTTCCTTTCGTAGCAACTGGTTGCACGCGGGACCCTCAGCAGCCTTCCTCTGCCCCAACTCGCATTTAGAGTTTATAGGGTTTTTTAGGTTTATCCATTATGGACCCCATGGACCTTACCCCCTCCTCCGCTCAGGTGACAAACAAGCGCGTACTCTTCGGGCCTTTAAACCCCGCCTCCGCCCTCCCGTTAACTGGCAAGCAGGGGCATGTAAAGTACTTGAGACCTTTCCAAATTCCCAGCGATTAGAACTGGCAAGCAGGCACGCAGGGGGCACTTGAAATCTTCCAAATCCCCAGCGATTAGAACTGCAAGGCTGCTGGGGGCACTTGAGATCTTCCAAATCCCCAGCGATTAGAACTGGCAAGCAGGCTGCGGGGCACGAGATCTTCCAAATTCCCAGCGATTAGAGCTGGCAAGCAGGCTGCTGGGGGCACTTGAGATCTTCCAAATTCCCAGCGACAGAGCTGGCAAGCAGGCCAAGCGGGGGCACGGAGATCTTCCACCCAGCGATTAGAACTGGCAAGCAGGGCATGCGGGGGGGCACTTGAGATCTTCCAAATTCCCAGCGATTAGAACTGGCAAGCAGGGCATGCGGGGGCACTTGAGATCTTCCAAATTCCCAGCGATTAGAGCTTTCGGTGCAGGCCTGGGGGCACTTGAGATCTTCCAAATTCCCAGCGATTAGAGCGCTGGCAAGCAGGCTGCTGGGGCACTTGAGACCCCTTCACAAATTCCCAGCGACAGAACTGGCAAGCAGGGCATGCGGGGGGCACTTGAGATCTTCCAAATTCTGAAGCGTGATTGAACTGGGTGCTAGGCATGCGGGGGGGCACTTGAGATCTTCCAAATTCTAGCCATTAGAACTGGCAAGCAGGCTGGCCGGGGGCACTTGAGATTCCTTCCAAATTCCCAGCGATTAGAACTGGCAAGGCATGGGGCACTTGAGACCTTCCAAATTCTGTTATTGAATCGGCGCGCGCTGCCGGGGCACTTGAGATCTTCCAAATTCCCAGCGATTAGAACTGGTAAATCCTTTCAGCGCGCCCGCGGGGCAAGGAAGTACCCCTGAATCATGGATGGCGCGATACAACGTTCCTGAGCTGAGGGAAGGGGGATTCCTTGCGATGGCAGATGGCATACAGTGTCTTCGGCCGCGTGGCCTCTTTGAATGGAGTTCCGGAGCACCACGTGGCAGTCGAGGCGACGGCCATTGTCGGCGAGGGGGGATCGGTGCGCGGCGCACCCGAGCATGCCCGCGCTAGCGCCTTGGACTTGCTCGGTGGTCGGACCCTTTTGCATCAAGGCATCAAGCCCAGATGCTCATGGCAGATTTGTGAGAGCGGCAGAGTCTGATCCTCCCACCGCTCTTGTTCACCGTGCACGCAGCGGCCGCGGAGGGTGGTCACACGGGGGCGCTGGGGGTGCGGCATCCAGAGCCACTTCGAGGAGGCGGTGTCCGACATGGAGGGCAACTTCCGGCTGCGAGGGCTGATGCCGCACTCCAAGTACAGTATCCGTATGCGCCAACTGTCAGGAGTCAACGCTGGCTTGGAGGGCGCATCACCAGGTGCTGCGCGACTCCTCAGCCATTCTGCCTCCTGATAAGTCCCATACACATGAAGGCGCACAGATAACTCGATGCATCCAATCCGACGGTCCTGGGGCGCTTTGGATGCCGCGCATGCGCTCTGCACTTGAGGCCTTCCGGAAGTGTGCCGCGCCATGCATGTTGATCCGCTTGAGCGTAGCAAAGTGGAAATGGTGTGTACGGCGCAGTGATACATGGATGGCCGCACATGCCAAACAGGTACAGTGGAGGTTGACATGAAGGAGGAGGATCTGCACGATGTGAACTTCGTGCTGTTCCATCGGCCCATCAAGGGTGACATCTCCGGTATGCCGCTCCCCTCCGCATTGTCCTTCGGCCCAT
>LGRX02016284.1:0-11229 GCA_001247695.2 Cymbomonas tetramitiformis
GGATTCAGCACACACTCCGGGACACTCATCCGGATTCTCTGGAGCTCACTAGTGAAGAACGGGACACCCTAAGCCTAACTGAGCCACCTGAGCCCTTCTGCCTCGGCACCGCCAGCGCGCTACTGCCGTGTCTCTGGAGCCGCTTCATCCCTGCCTCCCGAGCCGCGCGAGCCCTCTCTCCACCACAAAGCCTACGTGCAGGACCACCCCTGTGCTCTCTGAGCCCCTCTGTAACCGCCCTGCCGGTGCACTGCTGCCGTGTCTTTGAAGCCGGATCACCTCTGCCCCTCGAGCCACCCGAGCCGTCTCTTCACCACCAAGCCCACATTCAGCACTACCCCGCTGCCCTCTACTCGCCCTAGAGCCTGGTCTCAAGAGAGATTGCCCACCCACGCCACGGCCGGAATCCCCAAGGGCTGTCCCAAGGGGCTGAGAATGATAAACTGGGTTGCCCTCATCCGAACCTGCGTCCTCGCCACCGACTTGCGCCTGCAACCCTCTACCCCCAGCACCATTTCCATGGGACCGAAGCCCTTGCACTGAATGCACTGCGAGGAAGCTGCGGTCTTGAGTAATGCGCTCCACACTTGCCCTACAACTGTCGTGCCGCACTGTTCCTACTTGGGGTCCCATCCCCACATATGCTTGTGCGTCCCAAGCCCTCCCAGCGGCCAATAGTTCACCAACCGGTCATCGCCTTCCCGACAGCTGCGCATCCCTGTTAGCTCCGGCACGGCCAGCAACCTCGCCACGTGGGCAGGGAAGCTGATGCGACGCCGTATGCTGCCGAGCAGCCTGTTGTAAGTGGTCATCGCTGCCGGGATGGGCCCCCGGGCTCTGAGGGGCCCGGCATGTGTCAACCCTACCCGCGAGCCTCCCCACATCTCCCTCGTCACCCTCACCAGTCCCCGCCATGCCAACAACCCCCTCAAGAAGGCTGGCCACTCGCCTGCTCGCCCCCATCAAGGTGGCCACCCCTCCCTCAGCCAAGGCCATTGCTTGCTCCGGCGAGGCCCCGCTCTGCTCCTGAGTCCAGACCCCACTCTCCGGGCCCGGCGATGAAAGGTCATCCCACTCCGCCAGGATATCCTGGACGTTCGATACCGCTTGGTTGGGCCCGCCTGCGCCCACGGGTACTCCTCCAGACCGAGCCTCAGTGGTGCCCTCTCCTTGACCCCCCGCAATGCGAAGATGCTCCGCCTCCTGCCGCACACCCTCCATGCTCTCCAAAAGCCTCGATTCCATCCTGGCTGCCACGCCTACCCCACCGGAAGCCTGCCCAGACTGCTCATGCTGCATTCCCCTCTGTGTGTGCTCATCCTCTGTGTGTTTGTTTGTGTGGCGTCTTGGCACAGCCCATTCCTATTCCCGCATGATTTTCTTATATACTAGGGTAGTGGTAGGTTATCTCCGATTGATGCGCCTCATGCTTTTCAGATTTTTTTTGGTGTTTTTTTGTGTTTTGAGTCCATGCGGGCGCTCTTGGAGGCTCCTTCAGACTTGCTCTTTGTTCTTCCCTGCTTTTAGTTGGGGGCACTTCGGTGCCCACCTGTGTGTTTGCCCCCTTCACCATCCCAACTTGCCGACAGTGCCAGCTGAACCCAGTCCTTGTTCACCGCCATTGCGTACTTTGCCTTTTACATTGGGGCGCCCAAGCCGAGTAGGGTAACGATGGTTTTTCTGCGCACTGCAGCTCGGTGCCCCCTCTGAATTGCGCCTTCACCTGGGCCCGAGCAGCATCGTGGCTGCTTCCCATGAGGGACCTGCAGTGAATCATTGGATGGATCCCGGACCGCGCCACACTGGCTTTTGGAGGGTAGGATGTGCGTACGGTATCTTGTCGCCCTGCTCGTGCATGGTTCTCTCATCCACGGGGGTCCTGGTAGGCTAGCTTTGGTCAGCGCATCTCACGCCTTTCAGTGCGCGCGCGGTGATGCTGGCATGTGTGGGTCTGTGGGCCGCGGCTACAGGGATGCCACAAGTCGCAAGGCCTTTGCTTGGCAGCGGACATGGCGTCCCTGGCGGAAAGTCGCGGAAACGAGGCTGCGTACGCCGCTGCTGAAGCAAACACTCCCGCGGCTGACGATGGCGAAAAGGACGGCAAAGGGAGTCCAGGCAAGCGCGCGACCCGCTGTCCCTCTAGACCGACCGGGTCATGCCCCGTCCAATGTCAGACAGTAGTTCACCTCTATACGTTTCGCGCAGATCCTGGATGATAAATAATGAAACATTCCGATGTGAATTTGTATGAAGACACAACCCAATTGGTCTATGGCGCGTCACGTTAGAGAACCAGATCGGAGAAGCGGATGTTACCTTCACGCGTACCGCGCCGCGCCCCTCCGGCCCTTGCCACACCACATCCTGCTCCTTGGCATCACGTCATGCTTCTCCCCTCCTCGTCACACTAAGTTGGAGCCCTCCCTGTCACACCATACCCCTTCCCTCCTTTTCCTACCATTCCTCCCCAGTACCCCCATTGGACATGCTCTAGCTCTCAGATGGAGGGTCTTGGAATCGTATTGCCTCATCTACGGATTGGCCTACAATGATACACGTCTGTCAATGTAAGCTCTGCCGATGAGGTGGCATGCCCTGAGACGAGTTTATACATGCAGGCGGCAAAGATGCTCGCGGGAGCGTCCACGAAGGAGGGTTTGCGCAACAGCGGCAGCGATGCTGCTGCACGCGCTGACTGGATCCTGGCGTTGCCTGGGACCCCTTGTGTAACAGTGCTCGATCAGCCCTCCGAGGACTTCGCGGAGCGTTCGGTGGTGTATCAGTGCTCCTCACGGGTAGAACCTCCTTATCCTGTGTCTGTCTGTTTGCCTCATCGGCAGTCCCTGTCACCCATTATCCTCCCACGCATCCCTTCGTTCGTTTGACTGGCACTAGAATATCGGGTGGCCTTCCCTGGCCACGGATGCGGGACCCTCAAGCCATCTAAGAAGCATTGACACCGCATGGGCGGGTGGCAGCCGTCACTGGATGACGTGGACCCCTCATTGTTTGAGGCGGAGAGCTCTGTGTGGGAGGCGCTGGCCACCCTCGAGAAACTGCAATGGGTTTGCTGCGAGCGAGTGCCAGCTGCGGTGAGCCCGACTACCCTTTTATTTTGCACTGAGTGACTCCTAGGGCATTCTCAGCTGTGCACGGAACTCAGTGCAGTTTGTAGCAATCGGTGGCATGGGCAGGGCGCGCAACCCCACCACTTGCCACATGCCTGCTTGTGTGCCAGGGATGACACCTTGTGAGGCTCAAAGGTTGCTAGCGCACAACCCTGAGGCGTTAGGTACTGGCAACAGCTGGGCACATCGGAGGGAGGGGGGAGTAAACTATGGGGGTCGGGGGTTAGCAGATAGCACATGCAATGCTCGGAAGCTTGCATTCACAACGCTTGGATCTGGAGGCCCTTCGTTGGCTCATGCCAAGCCATTTGAAAGGAGGTCAGGCAGACAACTATTGGCCGGCGCTCCGGCGGGTGCAAAAGCTGAGTTACGTATTGGCAGCGCAGCTTCCCGAGATCTCTCGTGACGGTGGACGGCAGTCTTTGCTGGAAGTAAAGACAATCTTGAAAAGAATGGAGATTATTCTCAGTGCATTGCAAGCGAGGCAAGCCCGCCTTTCGGCAGTGATTTCCATTGACGTGAGTCGTCCTTTGCCCAGGTTTTCCATTCTGAGCCCTGTGGGTTTTCGGCGTTTGTGCATAGCTTGGATAGGGGATTTTTGGCCCATACTCTCTTCGAGTTCCGTCAACTAAGTCGGAGCCGAATGATGCTGAGAATAATGGTCGATGCATATCTCGATATGGCTTTTGAGGAGATTGTTGGTGTGGGTTTGAGTAATGCATCACACAGCAGGCAGACGATGAGGGAAATCGAGACGACCTGGAGTAGGCAATTGGCTTATTCAAGTGATGTTGCATTTTGGTCTAGGAACTGGTATGTGAAGTGGAAAATCAACGAATGTCGCATTCGACAATTGTAATTAGAATTTCAGATCTCTGGGCATCAAGCATGCGCTCAGAGGAACTCTCATCCTGGAAGGTTAAGGGATGCCTTCGAGGCTCGATGGTGGCACCTTTTTGCGTTAATGTATAATCCAGATTCAGAAATGATAGGCAGAATATAAAAGATTCAGAATGCAGAGAGCATTCCTGCGTCAGTACACTTGACCGCGTCAGGCCTCGCGAACTATATATCCAAAACTAGGCATCGAAATTGCGCGACTCGAAAAAGAAGCACAGAGACGCAGGCGCATGTGTATGGTTGACCTCCACCCTAGACTTTGCAATGTCCTTTGCCCCCCCAGGAGCAAAGCAAGGGCAGCCTTCGACCCCGGAAAAGGCGGGCCGGGTGGGCTTTGGGTCAAGACCCCCAGAAGCGAGTTACAGGGCATTTTGGGGGAAATTCGACGTCCTATTACTCTGGCTGAGACCAGAGCCTCCGGAAGCGATTTTTCTTCTTCACGGTTTAAAAGTTTTTCAAATAAAAAGAAACCGGCTGGGATAGACCGGAGAGCTTACGAGGTACGAGCTGCTTTCCTTCTTTGTCGTATTGAAAATCTCGATTGGCCTCAGCTCGTAAGCTCTGTACAGCTCATCGGCAAATTTAGTCGAAATCTTCATCTAGATTTATGTCATATGTTATTTTCAGTTTTCGTGCGCCGTACCTTTCCTGCTTTCAAGATTACAAAAATACACCCACGCAACCGAAGTTAGGCTCAGAAAGTGGCTGCGAGCCATGTAAATTATGAGTCATACATATTGTGATTTTACACAAGCGGTGTGCAGAAATTGCCGCTTTATTTATATTATGCACTGCGGCATATATGTCACCCGCAGCATCTCGAGATGCTAAACGTTCATTGCCAGAATATCCACAGTGACCAGTGGAGGTCAAACCTTGTGAGGTGTGAATGAATAAGCTGCATAAAATGATGAAACAGCCCGTTAAGTAACTGAGGGCTGGTGATAGCTATAGCCCGTACTACTAGTTTACTGTCACGACTAACCTACTATCGGTATATCACACCTGAATTCAGGCAGTGTGTCATATCCAGCACACCACCTAGGGTGGTGACCGGAGACTAGGGTTCAGCGAACAGTGAAAATCAACAGAGACCTACCGTACTCAGCTTCGGCCCAAACGGATCTGCTAGTGGGAGGCCTCTCCGCAGCGTTAGCATCGGCAACAATCTCAGCATCGCGACTCCAGAAAACGCCATCCTCCTCCTCTGAGTCTGGCGACTCCTCAGCCGCATCTACCGCATCCCAGAAACCATTGCCAACATCCATCCATAGCCAACAATTCGGATGAAATTGCCGAATATAGCACTCCTCTGGGTGACGCTGCGATATCCGGAGCAGAATCACGTGATGCTGCTGGATCATCGGGCGAAGACACACACTGAGCCGTTGACACCTCAGAGTTGCCATCACTTATCAGTAGCGCCTGCTTCTGTCGTAACCATCGGTGATGTCGTTTGGCGACAAGATGCTGGCGCCGATGCTTGGCAGTCAACCACCGCAAATAGTCCTCAACCAACTGCCGACCAGCAGCGTGCGTATGAGACCACAACAACACCGGCGTACGACAGACCGCATGTCGGATGACAAGAGTCACCGTTCGGCGGGTACGACGATGTGTAATGATGCTGAAGCACGGGCAACAGTGGCGAATTGAAGTCGTACGACCCACTCGACGCGTACTCGTACGACAGAATACACCACAAAGTGCGCACGTCCTGCGGATGTAGCGTATACGGTTGCACAGAACGTCGCCCGTACGCGGAAGAAGCCATGTACAACGCATGGCTCGCCAATGAATTGTTAAGCATCTCATGCTGCACATACCACTCAAGCCGCGCAATAAAATGCGAGTAAGATCCACTCATAGGACTTTTCAGTACAATACTTGGTAATGGCATATTATCCGCAATATTCGACGATTGCGGCCAGATCATGGCGTACTGCGCCGATTGGGTCCGTGCGATAGAATGCAAACCCGTGATCGTCGATGGTTGCATCATCCCAGATTATAATGCCAGCAGCAGGTATGGCGCGGGCACTATGTTGTATCGTTCGCCTGACATCATCGGTGCGAATATTAAATGGCGCACAACTACGCTGTACACAAGCCACGTATAACTTGAATTTCGCACGCAAGGTATGATGCGTGTCTAGCTACTTCGTTGAAGTACTGATGCCACACGCTCCAAAGGCGGAGTGCGCCGCGGTTTGAAATATCGACCCCCACGGGTCGCTGGTGTGGTACAGTGTTATGGAACACGGTACCAACAGAAGTCGTGAATATGACCACGGCCGATACCAGTTGTTCGGGGTGCGAGTCCTAAGGCAGGATCACTCGGGTGTAAGCAAGGTTACTGGAATGCTCTAATAGCACTGGTTGGGATGCAAGGAATCCCAAGGTTAGATATCGGAATAACGGTTACGGATCTTTTTTATTACACTTTTGGTCAAGTTACTTAGCAGCCACAGAGGTGGCTGCAATGTATAACAAATTTAAACTCGATCCCTAGAGCTTGCACAGCTCTCTACTTAAGGTAACTCGTCCTTACCATGTCACTTCATGTGTTCAGCCATTTGCTGACTGCAACATCCAATCAGCTGGGATAGTCTGTCATCAGTACTTGAATGTCTCTGACTGTCACCTCCCAAGTCTCTCATTCGAATACTTACAGATCTGCTGATGTGGCTGTAACTGAGGTCCTCCTCGATTCCCTCCCGTTATGTTCGACTGATCGAATCCTAAATGGTTTCCCACCATTTCTCTCAAGTCTGGTCTGCTGTAGGTGCAGATATTCAAATGTCACATTTGAATCAGTCACTTCGGTCGGTCACCTCTGTCAATTCTGCCAGTCAACTCTGTCATTCGGCCATGCTGGTGATTGTCAGCATGTCCGGTTGGTGACTGCCATCGTTTCTGTCACTCGTCATTGTGACACGTCTGTCTCTCGTACTGTCTCGTGATGTACCCTAGTACAAATTGCAGTTTTAGCCACATTTTAGCAACTTTCAACTTGATTGCGCCCATATGGGGCGCGATTCCTATGGTATAGCATTTTTGAGAAGCAACTTTTATGTCGGTGGTGACAACTTCGAGATGGAGGATGGTGGATATGGGACGACATGGGTTGTGTATGCTATATACGTATGTCGCCCTCGCGGCGGCCTCGTGTTGGCATCGGATGCGGATCGGTGTCATTCCACCGGAAATTTTGTTCACTGCATGCATTGCTTGTTAATTTTGCATCGGCTGCGTCGACACGTGAACATTACATCATTCGCTCTCCCCGCAACGGAGGTCCGAGGTGCTACAAGCGGGCATCAGGCAACTTTCGCCGTTGTAATAATTAAACGTGCAATGGGCCCTTTATTACGAGTGTGATGAAAACATCAGAGGATAGGAGGGAATTTGTGTTCTTTGTGGTTATGATGTATGCATGTTAAAATCTTCCCATATTCACACGATCGCGTAGACGCGTACGTAATCGGATCAGACATGATGAAGCCGATTGCCACTCGTTTATTATTTGTGCAACGGTGATTGCAAAAAATATTCATCTCATCAAGCGATCAGAGGAATTCATCACAATCTAAAGAATCTATCCATCAATGAAGATAACGAACTATGTTGAAATGCTTACTACTCATCATAGCACTATTGATGGCAGGATGGCATGCATGACATGAGATATTGGATCGCCCATCTCACATCCATGGGTGTATAACATAAAACACATTTTACTTTCTCGCTCCTCGCTAGCATAACAACATATTCGACCTCTGTGTGTTCACATTGAGTGTGTATATTGTATGTCACATACTTGTTGCCACTTTTGCTCTACGCTCGATAATATGGTCTACAAATGCATAATATATACTCGTGCCGCGGATCAAACTTTCCTCTTGTTGCCTCGGCCACGAGCAGCAGCTTGCGGTGTGGCCGCAGATGATGTAGTTTCTCCTCGCCCTCTGCCTCGTCCACGAGCAACAGGTGGTTGTGCAGCCGCAGATGATGCAGCCCCCCCTCACCCCTTGCCTCGGCCGCGAGCAGCAGCTCGCGGCACAGCCGTTGATGACGATGCAACTTCTCCTCGGGCCTTGCCTTGTCGCTTGTCCACGATCGACAGGTTGTGATGCAGCCGCAGATGATGCAGCTCCCCTGTGTGCCCCTTGGCCACGGTGTGGTGGTGTGTGGTAGTGCTGCAGCAACCATCCCATCGATTCTCCCCTCTGCTTGCGCGCTCGTGTGCATCTGTGCAACCGAGTGGGGGCACGCCGCATTTTTCACCTTCCACCCCCCTACCCCCTCTTCGTTGACGCATTCGCTCTGGTGGTGCCAGGCCTCTTTTGGCTCTGGCATCGCACCGGCGTTGTAACGTTGGTTGGACGTTGTTGGGGTGAGTACTGCCTCGGTGGCACTCGATGTCTGCGATCGAGGACAACGCCGCCATCACCAAATCATCATGCGCTGCTGGCAACCCTACAAATTTAGGACGCCTGTACCCGACATGTATACCCGGCATGTACTTTGGCAAGGTACATATGTACCTACCCACTCCCAACTTGGGGCCCAAAACTCAGTGAAAATCCGAGTTGTAAAAAAGTGCAATATTTTCACATATATGTCAAGGCCATGAGTGACTAAGACATCCTTGACAAGTTTCGATGTAAACAAATGAGTTATTCCTTCAGAAATGGACATCCGGAAAACAGGACTGGCGTGTACCTACGTGTACCTACGTGTACCCCGTCGACGGGTACACACTTCCAGAACGGTGCATGCGGGGTGCATGTGTGCGCAATCGAGTGCGTACACATGCACCCAGCATGCACCGGGCGGGTACATGTAGGTACATGCCGGGTACATGGTTCCTCGTACACATGCACCCAACGTGTACCATGCAGTACATGCTGAGTACATGCTGGGTACATGGTGTCTCGTACACATGTACCAGCCATGTACCAAATGGCAGACTAGTGCATGTTGGGTACATGTGAACGCACCCCCTTAGTACGACGTGGGTACATAGTTACCCCACGTGAACAAGTGTACTTCGGACGGTTATCAAGTACAAAGTTCTTGATAATACTTTTCTTGAGGTCAGGCAAGAATCACCACTTATCAAGTTAACTTATCTTATTCCTCGTCATGCTGCAGCTTCTGATCCACGTACAGCCAGTTAGGGAACATCAGCTGGTCTATTGTCACCCACTGCTGCTCGCGACACCGGGTGAACTCCACGCAGACATGATCTCGGGAAGGTTGAGTCGGCATGTCCCGGGCTGGGCGCTGGAGGATGCGGCAGAGACGCGCGATGTGGTTCCGGTCCCGACACAGTCTCTGATCCGCCCAGTTGTAGTCGAGAGGCGGACGAATCTCGGTGACCTGGTCCTCATGGCTACTGCCCGACGGTCCTTGTCATAGGACCGGAAATCGCGTCCGGTCCTATCACAAGGACCGGAGCTTCGGGATTTTTTTGGGGCGTTCTCTTGACGGTCGGAGACCCTATCTTCCGTATCCCAGTAGTTCCGGCAGTTGGTGGGAGACTTACGATGAAAAGTTCAGGGGGCAGAGGCAGTGTGCAGAAATTATACAACCATCACAAGATTTTCTCTTGAAAATATATAAATCAACTTTATAGTGGAGCGCCCCCTGAATTTTCGAAACACTTCGGACTTGACCGCGCTTCAAGTAAGCGGTGAAAGAACCCCTTTGGGGCATTTTAAAGCAGCTCTAGCGCAGTATTTTATTTTATTTGGTAACAATATTTTGTTTCAGAATGTCCACGCCTTGTTGTGGGCCACTCTAGAAGAGTTTTACGCTAGCGCTTGGAACGCTCTTTGGCTTTGGGAAGTTTCGACGAGATGGTGCACTACGATCTTCTAACAGTTGATTTGTATTTTATTTCCGTTATATTGTATGGTAACATGACAATTTTCTAGCTACGCTTAATCATACGCGTTTGCACTCGAAGTTTCTCTTGTTCACAAATTCACAGATCGGCAGACCCTTCGATAGCGGTAAAAACTGCTATTCTGACGGCGGTTTGGACTTTACCGGCGTCTTCCTCGCGGAAATCTACCCCATTTAAGTATTTTCATCACTTCATTTGGTTAACTTTCGAGGAGATGGGAGATCTCTTCGCAACCCTATCTCTTTGACGACAGTTTTTTTCAGTTTGCATTGCGAACGTGGCATTAGCTCAAACAGAGCGCCAAACTGATGTTTGGAGGTCTCGGTTAAAACCCGGGATGCCACACAATAGAAGAGTGTTCAACGACACTCGTTTACTTACCTTCTCCTTTTTGAAAGATTCGCAGGTTTTCAGACCCTTCGATAGCGGGAAAACCGCTATTTTCACGACTATTTTGACTTCACGAGCGTTTTCCTCGCGGAAAACTACCTCATGTAAGTATTTTCATCACTTCCTTTGGTTAACTTTTCGAAGAGATGGGTGATCTCTTCGCAACCCTATCTTTTTGACGACAGTTTTTTTCAGTTTGCATTGCGAACGTGGCATTAGCTCAAACAGAGCGCCAAACTGCGGTTTGGAGGTCTCGGTTAAAACCCGGGATGCCACACAATAAAGGTGTGCTTTCTATCTTCTTTTCACCCTCTTTGTTTGGACGTCCGATCTTTCCTTTTCTTTAGGCTTGGAGTTCTAACCTTTTCGTTCTTGCGTGCTCCATGTAGGAAAATTACGTTTCGAGTTTCCATCATCTATCTCTTCTACAAAGGTATGTTTCTTTTTACCAAAGAATGATCCTTGAGCTGTTTGTTAAGGCCCTCAACAACTTGTTAAGGCATTGAACTTTTATTCAGGGCTTGAAGAAAAAGCTCAAGCTTGAGGTCTCGGTGAAAACCCGGGATGCCACACAATAAAGGTGTGCTTTCTATCTTCTTTTCACCCTCTTTGTTTGGACGTCCGATCTTTCCTTTTCTTTAGGCTTGGAGTTCTAACCCTTTCGTTCTTGTGTGGTCCATGTAGGAAAATTACGTTTAGAGTTTCCATCATCTGTCTCTTCTACAAAGGTATGTTTCTTTTTACCAAAGAATGGCCCCCCTTGCTCATCTGCACCCTCCAGCTCAACCAAAGAATGAGCGGGGGGGGGTGCGCACACGCATAGGGGGTGGGTTGAGCTCGAGGGCGCGCACACGCATAGGGGGTGGGTTGAGCTGAAGGGTGCGCACACGCATAGGG
>LGRX02016284.1:17423-32338 GCA_001247695.2 Cymbomonas tetramitiformis
TACGTCTTCTATATCATAAAACCTTTGCCTTGCTTTTTTACCTCTGCACGCGACCGGCAAGCATCTTTGAAACTTCCGAGTTTCAAAGATGCGTTTTGTATTTTGGGTGCACCCTAATTTTACAAAACGGCCGAGCGCTTCCCGTTTGTGCGGGATATTCACATTTATTTCATGGAATATTTCACATGGTTTAACACACATGCACACGCATGGGAAACCCTCGGCTGTTTGGCATTTTTGGGTTTGGGTTCGAACCCAAACCCAAACCCAAAACATCTGCCTTAGAAATAAATTGCGCGTTTCGCGTACAAGTAACTTGAAGCTTTGAGCTTCAAATAACTTAATTATATGCATCTTGGCAGTATTTGTGCCAAGTTTCGCGCTCTATGACGCACGGGAAGCCCTCGGCTGTTTGGCATCTTTGGGTTTGGGTTCGAACCCAAACCCAAACCCAAAACATCTGCCTTGGAAATAAATTGCGCGTTTCGCGCACAAGTAACTTGAAGCCTTGAGCTTCAGGTAACTTAAAGATATGTATCTTGGCAGTATTTGTGCCAAGTTTCGCGCTCTAGGACGCACGGGAAGCCCTCGGCTGTTTGGCATCTTTGGGTTTGGGTGTCACGTTCGAACCCAAACCCAAAATATCTGCCTTAGAAATAAATTGCGCGTTGGGCGCACAAGTAACTTGAAGCTTTGAGCTTCAAGGAACTTAAATAAATATCTCTTGGCAGTATTTGCGCCAAGTTTCGTGCGCTAGGACGCACGGGAAGCCCTCGGCTGTTTGGCATCTTTGGGTTTGGGTACGTTCGAACCCAAACCCAAAGGCAAAGGCATAGGACAGTTTCGTAGATTCTGTCCCGATGCCTTTGCAACCTCGCATGCTAACTCATATTACAATGAATATTCAACATTCAAGCGTTGGATACCCCACGCCAACGGGAAGTGCTCGGCTGATTTGTTATTTGGGTATGCGCACCCAAATGACAAAAAACGCATCTTTGAAACTCGTTAGTTTCAAAGATGCGTGGCCGATGCCTTCGTGCTTATGTGTATATTTCATATGAAATATGCCGTGGAATAAATATGAATATCCCGCACAAACGGGAAGCGCTCGGCTGTTTTGTAATTTTAGGGTGCACCCAAAATACCAAACGCATCTTTGAAACTTCCGAGTTTCAAAGATGCTTGCCGGTCGCGTGCAGCGGTAAAGGGCAAGGCAAAGGGTTTATGACATATAATAAGTAGTTTTTAGAAGCAATACAGTAGAATATTTTTCATATGCTTCTGAAAACTATTCCCCAGCATGCAAGCATGCAACCTGCTCTCGGCACCATGCGGCACCATGCAACCTGCCTTCCCCAGCATCGAGCATGCATGCTGCCCTCCGCTCGGCAGCATGCAATGTGTTGATGTGATTTCGCCGGAAATTTCCGGCGAAGAGACGATGACGACCTGTCTCAGGTCTGATGACCTCTCGATCGATCGTGTCACATGAACTTAATCTAAATCTACCCCAGACAAAACTTAATCCAGTAGATGTCAAAAACTTAATCCAACATAAACCCCGAGCCCACTGCCACCGCCGATCACTTCTCTATGGGACGGCGGGCCGGGCACCGGCAAGAGTTACGTCGCTAAAGCGTTGTGCACGGCCGCCAACTTTATATGTGGTCATGATGGCGCCGTGGTCTGTTGCGCCCCTTCCGGGGTCGCGGCTGCCCTCATTCCGGGCGCGCGGACCATTCATAACTTGGGTAATATCAAGCCCACGGAAGGTGCAAGGTCGGCACCTTTGAAGCCAATGAATCCGGCTATGAAAGCGGCATACGCGTTGCGCCTTGCCCGCGGTACGTGCTACATTCTACTGGTCGATGAGATCTCCATGGTGGAGGCATGCTTGTATGCCCATCTCGAAGGCCGATGTTCAGAGGTTCGACAAGTCGACAAAGAGGCCTTGCAAGAATGGGGTGGTCTGGCAGTGGTGGTTGTGGGCGATTTCGGACAACTGGCACCCGTGGGGAAATCTTTGTACAAACAAGCGCTAAAGGTGTTTCATGGCCAAAGATCGTTTGATGTCTCTGAAAAGGCCGGTCGCCTATTTCAAGCCATCCGCCGTTTTCCATTAACCGAGCAGGTGACGTTCCTTATTATGCGACACATTCCGCGCACCCCACTTGCATGAAGTGATCGTGCTTTGGATGATTGGCTACTGCCCGACGCTCCAGTCCTACCACAAGGACCGAAGTAAAAGGGGACTAGCCGCCACGATTTTTCGATGTAGTTGATGTTTGAGTGCTTAAAGATCATCCTTGGGTGCTCTGTCGCAAACGCGTGCATATGATGGTACAAACATTCTCGGAATTGAACGAACTTAACACTCGCGACTGGTCATAAGCATCATTAATATTCACTGGTGTCGGTAACTGTACGAGCAATTCTCAACACAGCATAAGATCGTAGAGCTACAAATTTCTTAAAATTCTGATGCCCTGATATCGAACGCTGAACTCTTATATGCAAGCCCAGATTCCAACATCCCCCATCTGTAGCTGCTGCGTGCAGTAGCGCAGACTCAAATATGGGCTTGTTCAGCATACTGGGTCGTATCACCATCTGCCATGAACTTGCCCAAACTGAAAGTGAACATACCAATGCCTTCACCTTCTCCACCCTGTAACATCCTGGCTCTGACCAGCGGATTCTTGAACACCAAGACCCACATACACCTGCGGCCAATAGGTCCATGTTCCAGATGCCCAATCACATGCAAGCGTCCCGTCTGACTCAATCGTCTGAAGTACGCAGCCCTGCTCTCGGTCATGTCTGTCAAGTAATAAGATGGAACGTGGACACATGCCACCACACGACTGGCCATTACTGCCAACGGAAACGCGATATCCAGCGCTGCGAACCAAGGCGAAGTCACCACTGCGTCACAGACACCATACTTCTCCTTCCATATACGATAGTTACCTGGCTGAAGTGCGTCATGCGCCTCAGACCAACCCAACTGAGAGTTCCAGTCGTTATTCATGAATCTCAACTGCGGCCATTGCTCCACCATTACCTCACTGATGACCCCAGTGCCTGCCCATGGGTCCCACACGCCATCGACGGACTTCCAGTCCACCTCTGTCGCCAAACGCCTCACCTCAGAGGGCACTGTGATGACCAGTTCAAGCCCCCACTGCAGCGCGCTAGCTTCTCTCACCTGAGCCTTAGTCATGTGTCTCAGCTCTCCTCGTCTTTCAACTTCTTCTTCAGCCAACGCAGGCACAAGAGGTGCATCCCTCAGATGCCTTGCCATGGCCTTCTGTTCCCGATATTTCTTGCTCAGCACCGTGCGATGCCCCTCATTCCAATGCCCTGGCATGAAGATCTGCACAGCCTCAGAGAGCTTGTCCTGTCTTCCCCAATCAATCTGATCTGGCATGCCCAAGAACATGTCCTCCTCCTTCAACAGCATCTCCCTTGATGAGATGGCATGCCAAGGCTGAAACTTGTCTCCCTTCACCACCCGACGGGGACCCACGTCTGCTGGCAACAGGCGCATCTCCGCAGACAGCTTCTCATTCAATTGCTGCTCCTTCATGCCCAGTCTGTCCTCTAGGGCACCAGAGCTCTCGTCTTTCTGGGTCTGCACCTCAGCATTGGCGGCTTGCATCCCCGTGCCTGAGCACCTGGGACATAGCCACTCGCCTTCTGGTACTCCATCCAGTGCTGGGGTCAAACACCACAAGTGGTACCCCTGTTGCATGCGTCGCACAACAACATCTCTGCTTCCCCATCAGTCTTCCTGCACACTTCACATGCTAGGTGCTTACTGGGAACGGCTGCACTGCAGTCATACTGGTCCTTCACCTGTAGGTGACATGGCGCGATGCTCTGCACGGTGCTCTTCTCTCTTAACTTGGTGGCGTCCTCAAGCACCACCACACCATCTCGCTGTATCTTGACCAGCTTCAGAATGGCAGATTTGGTCGCGACTTCCATGCCGCTGCGAGGCTTCTGCCTGATGTAGACGAAATCGCCCACCTTAAACTGGTGTGGACTAGGCTCATAGCCCCCACCTCTTCTCCCTTCATAATGTAATGTATCACGATGCTGTGCGACCTCCAGGCTGCAACCAGCGTGTACCATCAGTCGCCTCACCACCTGTGCTCTCTGGTGGAGGTCCTTGACTCTAGCATCCTTCTCATCTTCGACCTCAGCACCAAAATCTATGCTGGGCGCCTGTTTCAAATCAGGCGGCACTACTGCCTCTTGGGCAAACAACATGGTGAACGGCGCCACCCCCGTGGACTCCTGGCGTGCTGCATTATAGCTCAGCACTAGTGGCCAGAGCTGCTCATCCCACTCATAATCGAGACCCTTCTCCAAGGCAAGCTTCTTAAAGCAGAACTTCATAGTGCGTACCACTCTCTCGGTCAGCCCATTGCCTTCTGGTGAGTCTGGCGAGGTGACTCGCCGGTCGATCAGGCAGTCTCTGCACAGCTGCTTGAACTCGCCTTCAAACTCCTTACCTCCATCCACCAAGCATTCTGCCGGCGCACCAAACACAGCCAGTACATGACTGCGAAATGCCGCTGCGATGGTGCTCGCCTCCTTGTCAGGAATGGGCACGCAGATTATGAACCTGGTGTAGTGCTCCTTCGGACCGTTGCCCATGAGCTCCTCCAGCGCCAAGAGATTCTCGATGTCCTTCGGGAGGTCGATGGCGTGCTGGGATATCAGGATGGCCGCAATCTGCGAGCAAGCGCGCACGGCACTGCGAAGATTGGATGCCAACAGGTGGAACTTCCTACTGAGTACGTTGGGAGGAATGGCTCTAGGCACCTGAGCGGCCCTGTCGAACTCCTCCGGCGTCTTGACCTGGAAGCCCCGCATCTGCTGAGTGCTGCCCAAGGCGACAGCGGTGCTGGCCTGGAGACTCGGTGCGTGACCGATGTCAACACCATGACCACCTTCCAGCCCACCCCCAGCAGGGCAGTCCTGCTCATCCTCCTCGTATTCAGCCTGTTGGGTGAAGTGGGAGTCGTACTCAGTCTCCGCATCACTGACCTCTGACCGGGCCTGTGCATCGGCGCCCTTGTCATCCTTTGGAGGTGACCCTGCCTGGAGACCTGTCAATTCTGCGGCGAGTTTCTCTTTAACCTCGGCACTGGCAGCCACTTGCTGCTGCTGCTGCTGCTGCTGCTGCTGTTGCAGCGGCTGCTTCTGCTTGGCCTCAGGGAGCTTAAGCCACTCCTTGGTGGTGATCCCCATCTTGTGCTTATCAAAGCGGTGTGCGATGTTGTAGGCGCGCATCTGGGCATTCTTGACCTCGTCCGGCCACTTGGAGTTCTGCCTGTCCTTATGAAAGTTGGGCGGCACTCGGGCTTCACGACACCCCGTGTAGCAGCGCTCTGGAGAGTGGGGCAGGCGCGTGAAGCACCAATCACACTGGAACTTCTTCGAAGCATCAGGTGGTGGCACCTTGCTGTAAGAAGGCTTCTGACGTTCAGCATTGCTCGCTTCCCTCACCGGCTTCCTGGCGTCGTCGCCACCATGCTGTGCTTGCTCCTTCTTCTTGGGATCCCTGCGTCTGTCCCCAGTCTTAGAGGCAGAACCCGAGCGCCTCATGGCTGCCACTAGTGCAGCCAGGTCAAGCCCCAGCTGCCTGGCCTCGTAGCAGGAGTACACGCAGTTGAGCCTGCGAACCAGCTCCTGCTGCAGTGTAAGGGCCCAAGCCTCTGCATCGTTCTTCAGCTTGTCCTGCACCTCCACGATCACCTCCAGGTCCTCCCATGTGACCTTGTTGGGGGCAGGATGGCTGACACGCAGCTGCTCGGACACGCGATCTCGGTATTCTTTGATGCGCAGGCCCTTGATGCACTCCTCGATGTCCTGCCTGACGACGGAGTCCTCCACCTTCTTGCCGGTGTTGAGCGCTGCCTCCCTGCGACGGCAACTCTTCACGTAGGCGAGGCCGTCCTGCTCGTTGGTCTGCGGCTTGGCTATCAAGAGATCCTCCTTCTCTTTGGTGCCCTTCATCAAGAATTTAGCTTCGAGCTCTGCAACGAAAGCCCTCAAGGCCCAAAAGTAGTGAGAATCTTCAGTGCCATCTGGCACCGTGAGACCCTTAGTGGAGGTTCCCTCGCCTGCCCACTCATCAGACTCCTTGCCATCCTCATCACCATCCTCGAACACCTTACAAACTGCCCAGGTTGATCCCGGCGCCAGCTCATGAAAAGGAGGCTGCGCACAACGCACAGATCCCTGGTAGGCGTCTCTCATGGTGAGATCCTTCAGGACGTGACAAGCGTGTGAGGCCATGACGCCATCCTTCAGGTAGGCAGCGCACCACCAGTCATAAGCGACTGAGGTGGAATGGTCGTCCCCTGCTAGAAATGAGGGTATACTATCCCACAATGATCTGAAGTCTGGCCTGGACTCAGCGAAGGCCTTCTTCTGCTGCTGACTGAGCGCATGGAAAGATGCTGACTTCGTGTGCCTACGCTTCTTGGCCTCAAAAGCCCGCTGCACTTTTGCTACCATGTCCACGAAACGCCTGATGAAGAGCGCTCTATCCTCATTCTTACCACCAGTGTACTGGAGTTTGACATCTTCCTTGTCAAGTGAGTGGCTATCCCTGTCATAGTAATCCATCTCGTCTACGTCGTCAAGCGCAAAGAGAAACTGGTTTGCAGGCGCTGAGGCTGCTACTGCTGCTGCGAGTGCTGTTGCTGCGAGCGCTGTTGCTGCTGGTGATGGCGGTGCGGAGGGAGTGGTTTCTGAGCCCGACCCCTCTGCGCTCATATATTCCGTGTCAAGGTCCTGACTGACCCGCTCTCGCGCCAGCCGTCGTGCCTCACGTTCTCTGGACTGGACAGAGGCAGCGCTTGGCTCTGCCTCGCCCTCCGTGGTAAAGTACTGTGTTAATGCTCAGCCAATGGGACTAAGAAAGAGTCCCCTCTCTCAGCGCAAAGCTCGTTCACCAGTAGACTGGCGGCTTGATTCAGACTGGCTTAGGCCAGTGCACTGAGTGCTCCTGGATTCACCTTGCTGAACAAGCGGAAGAACGAAACGCGTGCGGCCAGCGAACGCCTAAAGGTCCAGCGCTGTGCTTCAGCGCTCTGAATCCGCAGCGGATGCAGAATATTCGTGCGAGGAAGAGTTAAAGCTGGGCCAGTGTGCTGAGCACTTCTGGATTAGCTGGGCCAGAGTTCATCAGGAGTACAGTGAAAATAAGGGCAACTCCACAGCACCAAGAATAGCACCAATACGCAGCGGTGTGAGCTAGGCCAGTGTGCTGAGCACCCCTGGATTCACAACACCACTGCTAATCAAGGGCACCACAGCTGGCATGGAAGCTCACTTCCCAGTCCAGTAAGCAAGTACAAGGTCGCTGGCAGAGTTGAGGGCTAAGCCAGTGTGCTGAGCACCCCTGGATTCGCAGCACCACTGCTGATTCAGAAGGTGACCGGTGATATGAGGGCCTCACCGGCTGACCAATACCGTAGAAAAGATAGAAGAATTCTCCAACACATTATGATACAGCACTAGAAGGTCACTCCAGTAGTAAGCAGCACTCCAGGCTGGTAAAGTAATTAACTCTGAATCCACCAGGTAACTGTGTCACACCAGGGAATATCGCTTAAAAGACCACTCAGTTGTCGCCTTCAGGGCTGATGCTGCTGCCAGTCCTCTGGCAAGCTTTTCCCTGCTTCAGGCTTAGGCCAGTACACCAGGGGTGTCCCTGGATTAACCGTCAGACAAGGTGGAGCTGCCCAAGAAACCGTAAGTTGCAGTTCCAGACATAGAGCAGTGACTCACTGCTGATCCACTTCTTTGCCGGTAAGTAAAAGCAGATGTCGCCGCTAATTAGCTCCTAGGCCAAGCACACCTGCCTTTCAGCTAGGCCAGTACACCAGGGGTGTCCCTGGATTCACTTCAGACAAGGTGGCCAGCTGGAGAACCCACTGGAAGGTAGTTCATCAAGGTGCACATTAGCTGTTGATCCACTCTTAGCCGGTAAGTCCAGGCAGATGCCGCTGCTGATTAGCTCCCAGGTAACACACACTTGCTTTTCAGTTAAGCCAGTGCACCAGGGGTGCCCCTGGATTCACTTCAAACAAGGTGGTCAGCTGAAGGAACCACTGAGAGGTGCTCATCCAAGTGTACATTCACTGCTGATTGACTCTGTCGCCGCCGCCGACCAAGCTCATGCCGTGCTGATTAGCTTAAAACTGAAGAACACCTGTCAGCAGTTAGGCCAGTGCACCAGGGGTGCCCCTGGATTCACTGCAGAACAAGGTGTTGAGCATATCACCGGGTAGAAGGAGGCCGCTCATGACTAGTGAATTCAAAGCTGATCCGTTGCCGCCGTCGCTGGTAGCTCTTTCAGTGCAAGCACCACCAAGTTCAGGGAAGAAAAAGGGTCCGCCAGTGCACCGTGGGTGCCCCTGGAGTCGCCTGACTTCCGAATCCGCTCTTGCAACTGCTGCTAACTTCTCGCCAAAGGGCCTTTACTTCTGGATTAACACTGAAATAAAAAGCCGCTCCGCGCAGGACATTATTGTTTTGAAAAAATATGAAAACAGCAGTAAAATGTATCCGTCAAAATTGATATTATATCACAAAATACGAATTATTGTGTACAAAAGCCGTGAGCAGAACTGTCTTAGCAATCTAGCACTGGCACGCGAACAGCCACCTAGCACTTGCGAAGGCAAAACAATAATGAGTCCACTGATCTGACCTTCGGTCAGAGGTCACTTATCTCTCAATGCTCTGTCACATTTCCCAAAACTGTAACGGGTTCTAGCCCTCGAATCTTCATCTGGCCAATGGAAAGTCATTATTCCGTGCCAGCTTTAATACTGTTACCGCTTAACACATTCTGACTGACACGTCAGTGGCAAAGGAGTCACTGCCGTCGTCATCGTATCATTCCTCAGTAACCTGATATTGACAATATCTTCTCTGACAAGTCTGCATCTCACAGATGGTCATCTTCGCAAAGCCTGTCATACTGTCACCACTATCATGCGTGTCACCAGCTGAACAAACCCGGCGCGGTACCATGAGAAGCCGGCGTTTGTTACAGCTCAAATATTTATTAAAAACACGTGCCAGGTGATATACTCGATATGGGTATGCACTTGTGAGGGCTGAAGAGGTGGGGGTAAAATTAATTCAAATTAAATAAAAAGGCCAGTCCTACCACAAGGACCGAAATGTTTCTCACGCTAGCTACCTCCACGAAGGTCCTGTGAAAATTCGGAGACCTATGTTGTCAAGTTCGCGAGCTGCTCTTTCAGCAGTGTCTTGTCAAAAAAATGATCGGAGGTCATCTTCGCCCTCAAAATATCGGTTGAAGTTGCCTGGGTATACAAAATCATCAAAAAAATGTCTCAGCGTCCGAAGGGCGCGAGCACTGGAAAAAATGTTTTTTCGCGCATATTATTTATGATAATTTTTTAGGTTTGAGTAGACGTTTTTCCTAGAATTTTGTCGACCAGAAGGTATTTTTCGACCCCTGTTTTGCTTCTTATAGTGAAATATGGTGTCCTTTGCTTCAAACCCTAAAACTTGCGGTATGATCTTGCTTTAGCTTGTATGTTTTCTTGATATGTGATATGAAATTTCAGTACCCAGCGACCTGAGTTTTTTACGAAGGTCCTGGGGAAAGAGCAACAAAACGCCTGGAGAAGCTGGAGAGCCTTGAGCTCTCCAGTGAGGAACCAAAACCGTAAAGCGCAACATTACGCATAACTGAAAGAACAAAAGAGTAACAACATCAGAACTATAACGAGCTTGATTTTCGCGTTTTTGATAACTTCACACAGGAGAATTATGAACGAAGAAGGACCCACAGATATGGACTCTTTCACTCAGCCAGAAACCATTCAGCAGAAATATGACTTTATGAGGAGTATGAATTCAGACGTGATCCGCGACAGTGATAAGTGGAGCGCTAAACTGGACCAGGACACAGTTTCATCCCTCATCTATGCCACTTTCCTTGCGAAAGCAGACGCAGTCTTCGCAGCACGAAACATTCCGATAAATCACAAGAAGTTTTTCGGAAACATCGAAAGGCCATCCACTATGTGCACTTTCCTGTGGAACATTTTCAGACACGCGACAAATATGTGCTCAGTGAAAGGAAACGAAGTTGTCATTGAGTCAGTAGCAGCAACCACAAACGTCGAGAAACTAATCAAGTACACCAGGAACACAGTTCAGAGGGAAAACATCAGAAACATCGTTGAAACACTCCTGGAATATGACTTGTACTTTCCCACACTGGAGTCAGTTCAGATACAAGTTGACGAACGCATTGCAAAACAGGCATCGGAGCAAACACAGCAGTCCCCCTCAGCCTCTGGACTTGCAGAAATCGACCTGGGTGCACGCGAGGGAGCACAAGCCGAAGGTGACCAAAACGAGGACACCTGGGAAGAAAGAGAAGAAGCAGGTACAAAATTAAACAGCCTCGCATTCCTCCATTGTTTAATCACAACTGACGCATTGCAAAACGCAATAACGAAAGCCCACGCATTCCTCCATTGTTTAATCACAACTGACGCATTGCAAAACGCAATAACGAAAGCCCACGCATTCCTCCATTGTTTAATCACAACTGACGCATTACAAAACGCAATAACGAAAGCCCACGCACAGCATTTAGAGATAGCAAGCATTTCTTTTTTCATTTGTGCATTACTAACAGTTGTGAACACAGGCGAGTACGACGGAATCGACGGTCTGACTGGACAACGAGAAGTGTCGCTCGTCAGCCACGAAGAGGAAGCGGAATTCGACTTCGCATCTCTTCAAACAGCAGTGGACTACTCTGAGACGGTGAAGAAAACCGAAACTGAAATCGAAGGCCACGAAGGTGACTTGGAGAACGAAGACTTCCTTCAGACGCCGAAGATCACGAGGCACAACGTCCAGAACACCGCGCGCTTCACTGGACGCGAGCTTAGCGAAGTAAGAAGGCAGTGCGAGGAGACCCTGACCAGGAAGCATCTCGACGTTGGCTCATTGGCGGTTGACGGTCTGACGCGAAAGGTGGACGCATCGGGTGTTGCTAAGGTAAAAACCTCCCTCTCACTTCACGTAAAAAAGCATTCACACAGATACCGCTCTTGCATTAAGCTCCATTGTTCTTTTAAAGCTCGCATCTCTACAAACATTACGAAACCGCGCATTCTAACTAGAGTTAATACGCAGACTCCCTTCATCAAAGTTCAGCTAAAGAGCGAGGAAGAAGCGGCTGCAATCCTCGAGCTGGGAATTCTTCTAGTGGACGGACAGCGCTTTAACATCACGCCTAAATCTTCCAGACTGACTCGATTTAACCTGTTCCTGCGTGCTTCCGCTCCCAATCTTCAGGTCTCAACGGATAACATAGTCTCATTCCTGCTCACGACTCCATTTTCAAGCTTTGTTAAGCGGGTGGTCTTCCAACAGACATTCACAGAACATCCAGGAAAGGGCAGAGGATCACGGCTGGTCAGAAGGATCTACGCAGTACTCAGGCCCCCAGTTGCAGCAGCACCGGAACCGGCAGTACCGGACATTCAAAATCCGGAGCACGCAGTTTACTTCATTCCACTTCAGTACATCTACAACCCTGTTGGAGTTGTCCTAATTACCCAGTGCAGTGCCCACGAGTGTTTCAAGTGTGCCCCATCTCCCAAAAGGTTCGGTCATTGTTCAAAAAACTGTATGGACAGCGGGAAAGGGAAGGGAAAGGGGAAAGGATCTGGTAAAGGAAAAGGATCAGGAGGAGGAGGCCCCCCAGGATTCCCACCAGGAGGCCCTCCAGGACCGCCGAGTACCCCCACAAAAAACTCAGCCAACTGGGAAGCAGCAAAAGCTAATAAAGCATTAAAGAGAAAGCGCACCCCCTCAGCTCTCAGCCCTGCCCACAAGATCCCCGCAGGAGGCAGCCAAAGACAACCCCTGACACAGGAAGGTGACGGAGGAATTAATCTTGCTGAAGGTAGATACTGAGAAATTGGACTGTTAAACCTGTTTCTTCTCTCTGAACACTCTCTCAGACTTTGTGCTTTCA
The DNA here is from genome assembly GCA_001247695.2 of Cymbomonas tetramitiformis. Classification (NCBI taxonomy): domain Eukaryota; kingdom Viridiplantae; phylum Chlorophyta; class Pyramimonadophyceae; order Pyramimonadales; family Pyramimonadaceae; genus Cymbomonas; species Cymbomonas tetramitiformis. Next base: position 29,494 of record LGRX02016284.1, read on the forward strand.
AGCATCTGATATGCAAGTGACCCTCACTAGCATCCCTAAAACCAGAAGAGTCAATCTCTTCCTTGCTCTGCTCATTGTGACCCACCGGCCAGCAGTAAATTTAAGTATGCACAGCACATATTTACACTCCTGCTCTTGCTTTGCTTTTCCCGTTACAACTGCTGTTCACTCCCCACAGTTTGTCTCACCACACAACACATATTTCCCTCGACTTCAAAAGCTCAATCTTGAACCAGAGCACGGGCATACAGATAGCTCAAAGTTCACTCTCAAACTTGCATTATATAGACACCTTCATCATAGGGACCCTCCCGAGTACGGCACACCGTCACTAAATAAATACGAAGCACACACCTGGCATAATGATAACCTGCCGCTTGATAAACACTTATGCAGTGAATACAGTTCCTCACATAGCTCACCCTCCGAGGCACCCGAACCAACAAACTTATATGAAAAACTGCACCGGTTGTCAAACACCAAAATATTAATAAATAACCACACACGGTTCCTAGCAAACTTAAGAGGACGGGAAACCAAAGCAGGAAACACTTCACAATATGCAGGCAACTTAACACGGCATACTGTTAACTCAATGCATTATACAGAAAGTTTAATAATACTTACACGATGCCTGGAAAACAACATGCGGTCAACAAATAACACAAATAAACCCATATGCTTTCCGAAGCGGGTTGTTACTAACCTGAAGCGGGTCACGGTAAACTTAGCTCGGTGTTTAAACAATTTAGAACTGAATGCAATACACCGTAATAGTACTGATAAAATAATCTTACGAGAGGCTCGGGGGCACGGACACATGTTTTTAGGGGAAAAGGCGGCTGTAAGCACAAAAATAATGGGAAACCCTAACCTCTTGAGTCGACACCTAGTGAATACGGGACGGGTGGAAGTGCGTAGAAGTAAAATGGGGCGAAAATATTTCACACAATGCTTATATATGACAAAAAGGGTTAGTGGAAAAAAAAATAAAGGCAACCGGACAACCTTGGACCGGAAGCGAATTGCATGAGGCACAATTCGTTAAAAATCGAAAATTTGCAAAAATGAGCCTAGAACCAAAAAGTTTCAGGGAAGGAACCCGAGGACATATACGAAACCATGTGCGAAAGAGGAATGCCCAAATAAACGGTATGGTAGCTGAGGGGAGGCAACTAGTGGGTGTAACGCGTAACACGGAGAGCACAATAATGTTCAGAAACCACGGGAGCGGGGGAAGCGAGGTGCGCACTGGTCTTATAAAAGACACGCGGAGTGTAGTCAAGCGGGCTACAGATAAACCAATACGGTGCTCGGAAATAATACAGCGATATATTGCAAATCTAACGCGGTGGAAGAAAAACTTAAAAAAGTATACCTTCAATCTGGTATGGACCGAAAGGGCTGTTAACTCAACACAATATATGTATCTTATAGTAAGCCCAGCATGGTTTGAAATATATTTTAAATGGAAATAAAAATAGATAAAGCTATAAGCGGCAGCATAATTATGACATATTACATAATGAGACACCTCTTGAGATGTGAGGAAAATATTATTAAAACACGAGCGGAAATGCAAACAACTACTTACGGGCCCACTATCATGCTTCTTCATATAATGGCGGAACTCAGCAGAATGAAGTTGAACCCTAAAAAATATTTCCCGGGACCCAGAGTCATAATACACCTAGCCCACAAGAGACCTAAGGCCTGCAAAGGGATAAGTAAGAGCGCCTTGAAATACATGATTCAAAACCCCAAAACGGCATGGCTTTGGGAGAGAACACGGACTCAAACTGCAAAGAAACCCAAAATGAATTTACCTTCAAGAATAATGAAATATAAAACCCACCACAAGAAGGATGACGATACTAAACAATATAATATTTCGGAACCCGAGCAGCTGTTAAGCGGTGGAGCAAGCACCGAAGATAACGCAGTAGTTGAAACCACAATGGCCACGGAATCACTCCTTTCAGAAAAGGGGTGGTTAAATGCAACTCATGTTGGTGATGCAATGAAAATACGGGACCCGAGTACCATAGCCCCTATGGACCTTACAGACATGATGCTCAAGATGACAGGGGAGGACCAAAAACTCACACAACTCATTAATAGCAGACTCAAGAAATATGGCCACACACAAATAGGCGTGTGTGACAATATACATTGGCGTCTCATAATGATTCGCTCATCATCACCTGGGAAAATAGAAGCTTACATATATGATCCCTTTGGAGATAAAGCCGAAAGAGAAACCATTAATATGATTGAGGCAGCACTCAAAACCTGGTTAAAAAATTTCATAACCATCACAGAATATAATGAATTCACAACTACCACTAGCAAGGAAACATTTCAAACAGATACATACAATTGTGGCACATGGGTAGCAAAAACCGCCTTCAGATGGGCACAATGGAACAGAGGCTTGCACCGGACCTCATTTTTCGAGTACCTAAAATCTGATTTATATATTGGGGAGTATGGCAACAAAACGATGCAAAAGGAAATACATAAATACCGATTAGAAATGAGGGAAGAAATAGGGCTGCGGGTAAAGAATACCCGTAACACACTGGAGCTCAAACACTTGGAGCACGCTGGAAATGACGCCGCAATCAGCGGCCCTAATATGACCTTACCTCCCCACCACATCCTCACACGCAGAGGTGCCACAACCAAAAAGCAGATAGAAACTCTGATAGAAACCTTCAGACTGAAATGGAAGACACACACCACTAATGAAACAATAGTTTCAGAAGCCATCGAATCGCATAGGAAATATCATCACACCTCGAACACGGATAACACCAACATTCAAATTCATCTTCTTGTGGCT
>LGRX02016285.1:0-12074 GCA_001247695.2 Cymbomonas tetramitiformis
GCCCAAGTTTTCGAGAACTTGGGCGGGGCGATGACCGTGACCGCCCAAGTTTTCTAAAACTTGGGCGGGGCGATGACGGTGACCGCCCAAGTTTTCGAAGACTTGGGCGGGGCGATGACAGTGACCGCCCAAGTTTTCGAGAACTTTTGCGGGGCGATGACAGTGACCGCCCAAGTTTTCTAGAACTTGGGCGGGGCGATGACCGTGACCGCCCAAGCTTTCGAGAACTTGGGCGGGGCGATGACAGTGACCGCCCAAGTTTTCGAGAACTTGGGCGGGGCGATGACCGTGACCGCCCAAGTTTTCGAGAACTTGGGCGGGGCGATGACAGTGACCGCCCAAGTTTTCGAGAACTTAGGCGGGGCGATAACGATGACCGCCCAAGTTTTCGAGAACTGGGCGGGGTTATGACCTTGACCGCAGCCCAAGTTTCCTAGAACCAGGCGGGGGCGATGTGATGACCGCCCAAGTTTCGAGAACTTGGGCCGGGGCGATAGTGACCGCCCAAGTTTTCAGAACAGGCGGGTAGTGGATTCCTGCCCCGCATAATCACGCCCAAGTTTTCAGAAGCTGAGCAGGGCGATGACACCGTCACCGCCCAAGTTTTCGAAACGGGCGGGGCGATGTTCGCTGACCGCCCAAGTTTTCGGAAACTGGGCGGGGCGATGACCGTCACGCCCAAGTTTTCGAGAAGGCACAGGCGAGACGTGTGAGTGACCGCCCAAGTTTTTCGAGAACTGCCTGGGCAGGGCGATGACGGTGACCGCCCGGTTTTCGAGGGCAGGCGGGCGATGACCGTCACCGCCCAAGTTTTCGAGAACTGGGCGGGGCGATGACCGTGACCGCCCAAGTTTTCTAGAACTTGGGCGGGGCGATGACCGTGACCGCCCAAGTTTTCTAGAGCTTGGGCCGGGCGATGACCGTGACCGCCCAAGTTTTCTAGAACTTGGGCGGGGCGATGACCGTGACCGCCCAAGTTTTCTAGAACTTGGGCGGGGCGATGACTGTGACCGCCCAAGTTTTCTAGAACTTGGGCGGGGCGATGACAGTGACCGCTTAAGTTTTCTAGAACTTGGGCGGGGCGATGACCGTGACCGCCCAAGTTTTCGAGAACTTGGGCGGGGCGATGACATTGACCGCCCAAGTTTTCGAGAACTTGGGCGGGGCGATGATAGTGACCGCCCAAGTTTTCGAGAAGTTGGGCGGGGCGATGACAGTGACCGCCCAAGTTTTTGAGAACTTGCGGGCGGGGCGATGACAGTGACCGCCCAAGTTTTCGAGAACTGGGCGGGGCGATGACAGTAACCGCCCAAGTTTTCGAGAACTTGGGCGGGGCGATGACAGTGACCGCCCAAGTTTTCTAGAACTTGGGCGGGGCGATGACAGTGACCGCCCAAGTTTTCGAGAACTTAGGAAGACAGATACGCTGTCCGGCTAAGCTCGCGGGGAAACAAACTGATAATCACATAAACAGTGTCTGGCCGAGGCTTTATGCTCTCGGAAACCCAGACAGTAAAGCAAGACTGTACTACTGTACAGTACAGTGCTAGGATGTCACGGACACGATACGGAAGCAGGGTCAGGCTAGGGGCTAGTCAGAGCCCATAATGACTAAGCCTACTAAACCCGAAGTCCAGCATGTATGCATATTTCGGTGTTTTCATTGTACGCATACTGCACTTTTCTACCGTGTTGCCTTTATGTATCCCTATTTCGCGCATAAATATCACTAAACCATGATTTTTATGAAATATATATAAATCCAAAAATGACATATGAAAATGTCATTTTCATCGAATAGTGTGTTCACCAGACGCATGGTGCCTGGGGGTAGCGCTCAGCGTGCGCACCGCGTCCAAGCGCATCGGGCCTCCTTGCAGAGGTTGATGCGCGTCCTTGGGTGCATCACACCGCGCACGCATGCCCCGCCGCCGAGCGCGGAGCGCAGCACCCACACTCGGGGTGCTGATGAGGCCGGCGAGCCCCAAACTCCGGGCGAGTGCACCCGTCTCGACGGGACGCATCGTCACACGCGTGCAAGGAGGTCCACCCTTGCATGCGTGTCGCCACGAGGTGAGCACACCGAGGTGCTCACCCGCGCCCTCCCCTCAGGGCCACCGAGAGTGAAGCATCCAGGAGCGGACCGCTTTTCTTTTAAGGGGGGGGAGAGCGCGCCGCGAGTGGTAGATGGCAGCCACCGCGAGCGTGCCAGGCGCACCGCCATGAGGCAGAAGCTCTCGCTGCGCTGTCTACTCGATTAATTAACTGTCAATTATGTCCCTGTTCCCGCGACATCTCTGCAAGCACAGGTAGCTTGGAATAAAGCCCGAGCCTGAATAACCTCAATGCGTTGCGTCGTTTTTGAGCGCACAAGAGCTTATTCTGCTCACACTGCTACTCCTTGTGGTTTGCAACACGGTCAGTGGGCGGAGATGCTGGAGAGGGGAGAAGGGACCTCCTCCTCCTCCTCCTCCTCCTCCTCGGATCCTTCATTATTATCCACTTCCGCATCTGCCGTGATATGCTCTTCCTCAACTGCGCGACAAGCAAGTGACCGCATTAATAACTGCAAGCGAGGAGGCGAAAACCAATCATCAACCGAGCACCTTCCTGAAATGAATAGTATCTGGTACCTGGCGAGGGTTACCTTGCAGGGACCGACTTGCTTCTTGCCGACTGCACGTGGTTTGATCTGCTGCGGCTTCACGTAGTTGGCATCTCACGTCGGGGCAAAGAGACATTTGAGGCTGCTGTCGTGCTTTCTACGACTGGAGTGAAACTTCTGGCTCAGCTCCTGACGCTCCTTGGAGCAGTCTTTTCTTACAAGCCATGACTTATGCCAGCGGATGGCGGACGTCAAATGAATGTAACACCGTGCAGTTCCGCAAGCTTCTACACGATCTGCCTACGAGTTACTGCTGATTTCAATGTGTCTGCCTACGCGCAGACTAGTATTGAATCATTTGCCTATGCGCAGACTAGTATTGAATCATTTGCCTACGCGCAGACTAGTACTTTCGGCATTTGCCTACGCGCATACGAGACCTAACCCTAAAACAAATGTCCGCTTCGTTGGTCGTTTTTGGTGACGTGTTAAAGGGTCCGATGGAAACGTATACCGCGTTCATGGTGAACATGTGACCCAGGAATTACATAAACACTCGTCGTACGTCTATGGCAGGTGTTAACAGAAGAGTAGGTCACGCCTTCTTGATAGAAACGTTGCATTTTCATCTAGCCCCTCACACAGTTCCCACAGAAGACGCGCTTGCGAAGGTAAGCGGTAACGCACGCACGCACATATGCGAAACGTCTTCGGCGCTCTTAGTTTGTCACATTCCTACCGTTCCGCGTGCAGATATCATACCTTACTTATTGGTGATATCGACGATATATAATTCTCAAGGTGACGACTGCACGATCGTTGTGATGAAGACGCCAATGGCTCGAATAAGAAAAAAATGAACCATTTCGGCAAAGTATGGACAAACCGAGACGGAAAGTCTTTGTGGACATCCACAGTGCGTGATGCCGATCGGTCTACGGCTACATCTTAAACACTTATTTCGTGTTGGAGGTTCATCGCCGCATGGCGAAAGCAGGGTCACGAGGCCACTACGCAAAATTGATTAAGGGTGCCCACCTCCCTGGAGCTGAACGCCGATCAAAGGGATCGCTTACGGTCATAATGCATGGATACCGTATCGAAAAATAGCTTTCTGCAGGCTCGCAACAAGTTTGGCAAACTTGACACCCCCAGTAGAAAAACCAGCAGGCAATGCTTCAAGTGCACGCAACCCATGACCTACGAGCACTTCTGAACGCAGCACCCAGGTTTTTATGGTTCGAGTAGATCCGTCACCAAAAGGAAGTCCAATGCCATTCTCACATATGCACACCTATAAACACCAAAGGGCACGAGGTGTACTAATCGAACCCGGAGTGGGCCCACTGGGGCCTCATCCAACACTGCAGACTACGGTGAACTTCAAACACTGATGACACAGATACTTAATGAATGAAAAAATACACAGGCGGGGGCCGATGTGCTCACACGCACAAGTGCACACATGTTTGTGACATTTAATTTTGTAAATTGTCATGGTTACAGCTGCTGTCCGACGCAACATCCTTCCCTCTCAGCCAAATGGCCACCTTGTGGTTCATATATGTGCATGCCCCTCCTTATGTCATCCCATGTAGTTGCTCCAGCTAACGCTGCTTGCAGTCCAGTGAACAAGCATTTCCGCATCTACTTTTTGTAGCAAATGGTGCGTGCAGGATATACTTCTGCACGTTTTTTTACCGTTTCGACAACAGCACTCAGATGTGCTGCACATACACCACGGCCTTGGGCGGCTCTTCATACTCAATTAGATCAAAGCGCTGCTTCTGGCCCCACTGTGGAGATTTAACCACATCCTCCTCATACTCTATCGGCGTCATCGTGTCAGGGTTTACCAGCACCGGAGGCGGCGGTTTATCTGCTGCCGGCGCCTCTGTGTCCTTTGTGGGGGCAACGCTTGCCTTCTTCTGTTGCCTCCTGTAGTCCCATCCCCACTGCACGTGAACTCTCCTAACCCTGGTGGAATAGGGAGCGGTTCCTTGAAGGTAGAAGCAGGGGGCCTACTCTTTCGAGCCTCCCCGGAGTCATGCAGTATCGTCAGCTCGCTTGAAATAGCCCCCCCAAGCACCCCAGTGCACAGGAACTATGGGGACAAACCTATTTGACCAGGTTTTGTCGAGGCACTTGTAAAATAGAAAACCGATCTCACCGGAGCCCTCACACCCAAGGCCGGAGCATGGATGCGAGTGAGAGAGCTTGTGAGAACCAGGCGCACCACTTCCAGTAGATGAGGCCGGCTACCAGCAGCAGCACTGCCACTCCTATGAGCGTGGCCACTAAGAACCCTGAGATGTTCTCACTGTCGGATTCGTAGTCCTCGATGGTTCTTACATACATTTTGATCCCGTCTTCGTTTCGATTCCCCGCCTCATCCTCATATATGGATACCCCTATTTCCACAATGGCACATGCCATGTGGTCGGTCACCTGCGCACCAATCAGGTTCCTCGCCCAGCTCTCCGAAGTCTCAATTGCCAGATCACCCGCCTCGACCTCTCCATTTCTCTTGCGTGGCGAGCAAGTGCACAAGAACATTGAGGCCCAGAACAGCTCTCCAGTTCATCCGCGCCATCAGCGATGCAGGCGAAGCGCCGGCGCGGCCACCAGGTGCAAGGCATGCAAGCAGCACGGACCTCCATGGTGTAAGGGCAGGCGCTGGTGGTGCCCATCAGCTCGATCTGAAAGGAGTATTTCAGTGAGTTGACTTTGCGAAAGGTCCCATTGATCAGCCTCGCCTCCGTAAGCGCCACCTGGCCATCAGATGCAAGGCCCGCGGCCAATCATCAACGGCGCAGCACGGAGCGGTTGCTTGTCGTACTTCGGGCTGCGATGTGGGGCGCCGAAGGCCCCTCCGTGGCACAGCAGGCGCCAATCTTTTGTGTAGGTGCTGAGTGCAGGACTACTCCCGATCAAAGCATGACGCCGCAGTGCGCCCCTCAACACAGCATGACGCCGCAGTGCGCCCCTCAACACAGCATGGCGCCGCGAAGTGCGCAACACAGCATGGCGCGCGGTCGCCCTCAACACAGCATGACGCCAGTGCGCCCCTCAACACAACATGGCCGCCGCAGTGCGCCCTCAGCACAGCATGACGCCGCAGTCGCCTCAGCACAGCATGGCGCCGCAGTCGCGCCTCAGCACAGCATGACGCCGAGCGCGCCCTCAACACAGCATGGCCGCAGCGCGCCTCAACACAGCATGACGCCGCAGTGCGCCCTCAACACAACATGACGCCGCAGTGCGCCTCAGCACAGCATGACGCGCAGTGCGCCTCAGCACAGCATGACGCCGCAGTGCGCCCCTCAACACAGCATGGCGCCGCAGTGCGCCCCTCAACACAGCACAGCGCCGCATGCGATACTCAAGAATCAGTCTTGATATCACCGGTGCCAGAGAAGTGATGTTCTGAGCCTCCGGAATGTGGCACACAAGAGGGCAATGTGTCGGCGAATGCATCCCCATATTTCCTACTTCCTGCAAGGACGCCGAATGGCCCGCCTGGAGGAGGCCCCATGAGGCTGCCCAATGGGCAGGTCCCTAATGCGCGCTCCCGCCCACCTGCTCTGGAGTGAACAACACGGGCTCGCTGAAGGTAATTTCCAGATACTGGGGGTCGGAGAGCTTCTGATTCTTTGTGTACTCTGAGTCCGGGAACCACTTCAGAACCGCCGTGGGGATGATGTTATCGGAGTACACCTCGAGTAAGTTGGACCGCGCGTTGGGGTTTCCGGCCAAGTCGAGCAGAGCGCCCTCGGGCACGTATAGGGACATGTACTCCGGGACGGGCATCCACCAAAACTCCCTTCTGGGGAAACTCACCATCCCAATGTACGTCTCCTGCATCCCGCGGGCGTGTCATTCCCCGTCATTCCTCCCTGGGCCGGTCATCCCTGGGCCGGTCATCCCTGATAAAAATCATCAATTAAAAAACGATGAGGCCGAAGGGACACCCCCAGCCGATCTGGCTCCCTTGTCGCACAGCCGGCATGAGACACTCAGTCTTGTTGGGCTGGCATCATGGGGAACCATGAGAGCGGCGTGGTAGTATGTCAGTGTGACGCCGGTGGTGTTCCTCGCCCCAGCGACGTGCTTCATCGCCGTAATCACGGAGTGAGCCATGCAAAGCCTCACGAATGACCGTAACTTCACGAGCTCCGGACCCACTCCAGCTATTTGGGGGATGCCACCGCCGTTGGGTCTTTTGCGGTCTGTTAGCTCCTTCCACTTCGCGAGGAGAGTGAAGACGCTAACAGACCTCAAAAGACCCAGCGGCGGTGGCATCCCCCAAATAGCCGGAGTGGGTCCGGAGCTCGTGAAGTTACGGTCATTCGTGAGGCTTTGCATGGATCACTTCGTGATTACGACGATGAAGCACGTCGCTGGGGCGAGGAACACCACCGGCGTCACACTGACATACTACCACGTCGCTCTCATGGTTCCCCAATCATTGCCACGGAGACCTGCGAGCCTGGTGATTTAGCATGGCCCCTGCCGTCCGCGTCGCATGTGCCACTGCACCCGAGGAGGGTAGCGGCATGCGGTGACTGCACCTGGTCCCCTTCCTTGGCCTCCAAGTAAATGGATAGCACCTCGCCGCGGTTAGTCACGTTCACCAGCCTTTTACTAAAAGTGCCCTGCCGAGATCAGCACAACCAATCCGCACAATCCTCAGTGCACCACTTCGTCATCCCTCTCCTCTTTTCGCATCGCAAGGCGATCGCTCAGTGCCCAGCGCCCAGCGCCCAGCGCCCAGCGCCCGGTGTGAGGAGGCGCACTCCTGGCAAGCAGAGCCCTGGCTCAGGGCGGATGGCAGGCTGGGGCAGGCGCGAGTGCAAAAAGCACCCGGCATCACAAGCCTGCAGTGACATGCACGCTGGGTGCGGCGCCGCATGCTGCACCCGCGCTCAGGGGGCGGTGTGAGGAGGAGAAGCGGCGGACAACAGAGCGGCGCAATCGCGCCTGAGGGCATTCTCCACGGCCGAGTGCTCAGGCGGGGTTTGGGGAAGCAAGCTAGCGAGGGGGCTGGAGGGGGCCCCACACACCTGGATCGGCTTGGAGATCTTGAACTCCACAGGGAACACCCCATCTTCTGGCACGCGGACCTTCGACGGCCCGTGCACGGTGATGGTCGGGGGCACAGTGTCTGATCACGCTCCGGCACACCCACTGGCAGCGCTGAGACCCCGAGCCGCTGTGCATGGCGCGCCTGGCTGAGCCCGTGGGCCCTGGCAACTGCGATGAGCAGCGTCACACTGAACGGCATGAGATCGGGCAACAAAAGCCAGCCCACCATCATACCAGTGGATGTGAGAAGCAAATCAAGAGCAGGGCGGGGCCGTGACAAGATACCACAAGCACATACATATTCCCAACCCAAATGCAAAGCAGCATGGAAAGATAATACGATGTGACCGATCATCGCCAAACAACTGCTGGTCTCTGGGTTACGGAGTGAGCGAACCCTGCTGGCATGCCCCCCAGTGGCTCACGGTCGATGGATGGGACCCGTTGGTCCATGGTTATGCCATGAATGCAGTCACACCACACAGCATGGACACCCCATGTCAAAAAAGGAAACATGCGGGCACCTAAGTGCTCCCCACAAAAATCAAGGGAAAACACAGAAGGTGTACTTCACCACCTTCTGCCTCTCCTTGCAGCAAAGGCAGACGAATTCACCGAGCTCTCCAAGAGGCAGTGCCCGCCAGAACGGCACCACAGGGATAACCGCCTCCCAAAACCCACTTCCACCCGGCGGCCGTCCCCGTTCACAGCGATGCGCCAGTACCTCATATCAGGGTTAAAGAACACAAGTCCCCCAGCATGTGTAATAACCATGAGCACTGTACACGGAGAGGGAGCAAGCGTCAGACGAATCCCCGACGCCCTCAAAGAGGCAGTTACCGTCAAAAGGGTACCACAGGGACAGCCACATCCCCTCATCCAAAAACCCCCAGTGGCCGTCCCCGTTAACAACGAGATGCTAGTACCCCATAACGTGGCTGTCGATCACCAGTCCCCCGACAGGTGAAAAAGCCCCAAGGCACTGGACAAAAATAGAGCAAGCCGCAGACAGAGCAGCGTCACACGGAGGCCATGCAACCAGGTGTGGCTTGAGCAGCCGTCTCGTGACGCATTCCGCATGCGCCGTCCCTCGTCCAGCGCGATCACGCTGCAGCTGGCAGCCAAGTGAAGGGCAGCAAAGGGACCAATGGGAGGAAGCGCACCGATCGTCCAGTCGAAGTGGGCTGGTTCCGAGGAAGAAGTGCCTCCCGTTGCCACGACATACAAGTAGTGGGGCCCCTCTGTCAACAGGGCGTAGTCCGCGCTTGCTCGCCCTGACAGTCCCGTGATCAGGTGCCAGCGCCAATCAGCCGTGCACTCAGCCTCGAATCAACCCTGATGATGATGATGTCATGCCGCCCATCTCCACGCACACCTCCCCTCTATCCAAGGTTCTCTCGGTCCACACCCCCTGGCGAGGGCGGCTCGTCCAATCTCATGACCGCGCATACCGATGCGCGCACCGCCCTTCGCCTCTTCGTGCGCTGCTCGTCCGACCCGTCCCACGAAGGCCGTGCAGCAAGGGGGCTGAGGCGGGGGTACAAAGGGGTGTACCGGTGCAATTGACGAGGGGGGCGCCGTCGAGGGAGCACATATGGAACTCCGCTCCCGGGGTGCCGAACTCGAAGTGAGCGGAGATGTTGTTCGTGGTGGTCTCCGGGGACCCTACGATCTCCGTGATCAGCCGCGGCGTGGGCGGCGTGGGAGGCGGCGGCGGGGACAGCTCTACGTGGAAGTGCACCTGAGCCCAACCAAACCCAAATGGAGCCATCAACTTGTGTCATCAGGAATAGGTGTCCCCCCTTGCGGCACGCCAGGCACCTCGACGAAATCCTTTGGCCGCACTGCCCGGGCCCGGCCCTCGAGGGGGTCTCCGGGACCCCCTCTCTCTGCACGGACCAAAGACGTGCGCTGGGAGCAATCGCCCCTCTGCGAGCACTGGCCCATCTCACGGAGTGCTTTGCGGCGTCATACTTTGTCATCCTTCGGTCACACGGATCAAAAACCAAAAACAAGCGCCCACCGCGGCGCGTCGAGGTGCAGTGCAGCGCCCCCTCCAGGCTGCCGCTGCTGGTACGCAGGAGCAAGTTCCACGAGGGGAGCATACACACGCACTGAACGGCATGCGGTCCGCTGACGAAAGCCAGCCCACCATCATCCCAATGGATGGGAGAAGCATTCAGGAACTTTACAGCTGTACATCAGACATATGGTACCCGACCCGGGGGACTTTTTGTGCCTCTCTCGCACGGGCTGCATAGGGAATTCTTAAACGGAAGCATCATTCAGGTAAGGGCGGGCTGTGCCAAGATACCACTGACACATGCTTCCTAAACAAATGCAAAGCAGTATGGATGCATGTCCCGAAGTGCGTGCTGAATCCTTTGGTCCCTGGGGAGGGTACATAGGGCAGCTGATCTTCTGTGGCTACGTGGCGCCAAAGGAATCGGTTCAAGGATAAGCCACACACCTCATAGACAGTCGTGGATATCCCGTCCTGGGCGAGAATGGAGATGGTCACCACGACCACTTGCCCGTGCACCAAGTTGATGGGTGAGAACGGCTCCCCGCTTTCGTGTCCCACCCCGTTGATCTGCCCCGAGCCACCCCCCACCCTTGTCTGTACTCGGCCGGGCCTCAGTGGTGCAGAAATAAACACAGGCAGGAGCAAACCACGCTACTGCTGGTCCCTAGAGTTTGAAAGCTCAAGATCACGTCGGGCTTCACGCACGGCCTCAGGGCATCCGATTTTTCCTCACTACTCGGAGGGCTGGGTGGCATAGCCATTCTGTTCCAACTACGGGGGGGAGGGGCGCAGTCATGCCCGGAAAATAAATCCGTATGGCTCCGAGGGATGCGCTGGCTTGCAGCAAATCTGTGTTCACCAATCGTGGGTGCGAGCTGGGCCTGGAAATCCTCTCCCACGACCGGGGGCGCGCTGCCGTAGAGGCTGAGCGTTGCAACGCCGCGAGGCAGCAAGCAGCGAGCAGCAGAGTACGATGGCGCAGCGGGGCACCAGACAATGACCGAGCGTGGCGCCGCACCATCAGCGTCACATCCGAGTAGTTGGCCCGCCGCGTGTACGGAGTGAGGGTTGCGTTGAGATTGTCCGGGGTGGTGTACACGTCGTACCGCAGCGTCGCAGGGTCGAAGCTGGGTTCTAAGGCCATGGGAAATCTGGAGCCTTGGCTCACTTCCAGCGCCTCTAATTGGGAGTCCTGCCACCCGCCAAATCCGATATTCAGCTTTACTGCACGCGGATCTTCTCCGCAGCAACCAGCCAACACGACTGCCGCTGACGTGCCCTGTCGAGTGCCTGACACAGGCCGCACGGCCGTTGCTGTGCAACAAGTGTGGCGAGCATGTGTCACAAAGGCACCGGGGGAAGAACTTCAAGTTCGAATGAGGCTGAAGGTGAAGGGGCGCGCAGTGATCATGCGTCACGCACTATGACAACAAGAGCAGTGCTCAGGCGTCACGCACTATGACAACAAGAGCAGTGCTCATGCGTCACGCACTATGACAACAAGAGCAGTGCTCATGCCGTCACTGACGGTGACGAATGCAAGAGCAGGATCATGCGTCACGCACTATGACAACAAGAGCAGTGCTCTAGCGCCACGCACTATGACAACAAGAGCAGTGATCAAGCGTCACGCACTATGACAACAAGAGCAGTGTCTCAGGCGTCACGCACTATGACAACAAGAGCAGTGATCATGCGTCACGCACTATGACAACAAGAGCAGTGATCATGCGTCACGCACTATGACAACAAGAGCAGTGCTCAGCGTCACGCATATGACAACAAGAGCAGTGCTCAGGCGTCACGCGCTATGACAACAAGAGCAGTGTGGATCATGCGTCACGCACTGAGACAACAAGAGCAGTGCTCAGCGCCACGCACAGACAACAAGAGCAGTGGATCAAAAGGCCACGCACTATGACAACAAGAGCAGGATCAGGCGCCACGCCGCTTATGACAACAAGAGCAGTGCTCATGCCACGACTATGACAACAAGAGCAGTGCCTGCGCGCCACGCACTATGACACACAAGAGTAGTGCTCAGGCGTCACGCAATTATGACAACAAGAGCAGTGCTCAGGCGTCACGCACTCATGACAACAACGAGCAGTAGATCATGCGTCACGCACTATGACACAAGAGCAGTGATCATGCGTCACGCACTAAGACAACAAGAGCAGTGATCATGCGTCACGCACTATGACAACAGCAGTGCTCAGGCGTCACGCACTATGACAACAAGAGCAGTGATCAGGCGTCACGCACTATGACAACAAGAGCAGTGCTCAGGCGTCACGCACTATGACAACAAGAGCAGTGCTCAGGCGTCACGCACTATGACAACAAGAGCAGTGCTCA